>CAVNYN010270464.1:0-98161 GCA_963692815.1 Nyctanthes arbor-tristis
AGATAATCTCAGAGTTTTAGGAGATTCGGAATAAACATTGGAGGTTCCATGTTCCACCCCAGATGAAAGTGTTTGCTTGGAGAGCTTGTCGTGACTGTCTCTCTACAAGAGCTAGGCTAATCGAAAGAGGCATTCCTATGAGCTCGTGCTGTGTCGTGTGTGAGGAGGTAGTGGAAGCCTGTGAACATAGCTTACTTAATTGCACTCATGCTAGTGAAGTTTGGATGGCAGCACACCTTTCTGTTAATGCAAATTTGAGTGCCTCATTTAAAGATTGGTTTTTTGCCTGTTATTCGAAGGTTTCTTTGGATGTGTGGTGTGGAGTATTTGGAAACAAAGGAACTCAAAATTATGGTCAGGTAGCATGCTTCAAACAAGACATTGTGCTCAAATGGGTCTGAATTCTCTATAGGAGTGGTAAGTAGCTAGAAATGGAACCATGTGACCACACGTTTGGAAAATTCTCCTACTACTTGGAAGCAACCTCCAACCGGTTTTATTAAGTGTAATATTGATGCTGCCTTCACTTATGATAATCGCACTGGGATAAGAGTTGTGCTCTGTGACGCATCCGGAATGTTCAAAGGTATGTTTATGACTAAGTCACGAAGCTGCATTTCTACAAAAGAAGCTGAAGCCACGGGCCTTAGGGAAGTGTTAAGGTGGGTGATTGACATGGGTTTTGATCGGTCATCTTTCAACTTGACGCCAAGACTGTGACCGACGCTTGCAAATCTCTAGAAGTGGATAACACAGAGTTTGGTATGATTATTCATAAGTGTGATGTACACCAGAGAAAGTATGCCTGCTCCAAAATAGAGTTTATTCCTAGGAAAGGTAGTGTAGTTGCTCATGTGATAGCCAGGAAGGCTTTAGAGTGTCATAATCCTTGTATTCTTTTGATGTAATGAACATGCCCAATATGAATGAAATTTAAGTTTGTTCTTTCAAAAAAAAAAAAAAGAAAAAAGAAATTAGAGGCAATAAGGGGTTGAAGAAAACATATGTGTTCACACAAAAATTGAGGTTTTTTTCTTCCAATACCATATTATTATTAACATAAATAAATTTTAGAATAAGGGAAAACATGATGGAGAAGATCTAAAATAAGCAATTTCCTTAATAAGTAGGAAATTTAGTTAAGTATTAATATGGCTCAATTTAAGGCTAATAAAGGATAAAAACACGTTTCTATTTTGGCTAAGTATGAAATAGGATAAAATTGGCCAAAATGACCAAAAATGGTACATATGACGTAATGCTGATGTAGGTTAAAAAATGGGCAGAAAAGAGAAGGCTTCACTACTCTTGATTTGGGAGATATCGATTTTATTTATGTTTTTCTTTAATTTGGTAAGTCGGGTTAGGGTGAAGCAGGATTACCTCCCCTTTGAGCAGTAGAATTCTCTTTGCCTTGTTCGGACCAAATCAAATTGCCATATGGCAAGTGAAGGATCCATGAGATGAATAAAACTTTCAAATGCCAAACAAGTTTGTAAACTTTTTCTTAGAACCAATGTTTGTTTATTTAAGTAACTAACATTATCAAAAAAGCAAAGAACAGCTAGTGGTGTCTTGAAAGCACAGGTGGTTTCTCACCTTTTTAGGTAGCATTGGTTGCTTAAAAATTTTAATTTGACGGCAACCGTTCAAATGTTAAAATTTCTCACGTGTTGTGGAGTTTTTTTAGCACTATACTCTACATCGAACTCTTTCACATATTATTGAAATCGTGCTTCTTTGAATACGTCAATCATATTATCGACGTAGCAGGTATTAGCAAATCAGCTCCATTTCAAAATAAAAATTAGATAAACTATTCACAATTATTCCACAACTCACATGTATTACTTAAATTATTAAGTTTCACCATTCATTTTTGTAAAGATCTCTTTCCAAATCATGTACAAGATAAATATATACTAGTAATTTTCACCCGGGCATTGCACGGGATGCTTTGTCCGAATTAAATAAACAGCATATAAACAGTATAATTTATGACTGTGTAAAAATTGTTTAACATCTATTATGCTTTTCAGCAATAAATAATATACAAATGTATTAAAGAATAATCCAACATGGCCATTTGGGAAAGTTAATATTAGAATTCATCAGCTTCAGTGTTGCAAGTTTTAGAGTGAATGGGATAGTAGACAACAATTATTATTCCAGAAGCTATTACATTTTGAAAGCATGAGGAAGCCCTCAAGATAACCAACATTCATCAAGCGAAATTGAGTTACTTATGTCAAACATTACATAATAGAATTATAGTGTTGACATAGAATTAAAATTTACATAACTAACGGTTAAAGAAAACATATGACTATAAATTGTTGAATACCTCCTTGTAAAAAAACATTCAACGTAGACTTGCTAGGGTCACAGTTGTCGGCACATATCATAGACTTCAACCCATAATGATTCATGACCCTCGAAACGGCTACATACAACTACCCATTGGTGAACACAAGCCTCCGAAAGAAAATACTGACATTCTTGAGGGATTGACCTTGACTCTTTTTAATAGTAATCGCATAACAAACCATCAACAGGAACTATCTCCGCTGAAAGATGACCAACAGTCTAATATCTGACAGAGTGAGGGTTAATTTAAGAATAACAATATAACCTTTTAAAAATTCATTTGTAAACCGTAGATTCATTTAACAAATATTAAAGAAATAAATTCAATTATAAGCGCATAAAAAACCATAGATTATATATAATGAGTTATATAAAAGTCATTTCAATTCTGAAAAAGCCGATAGTTTAAATGATTAATGTACTCAAATATTGATTTGACACGGGTGAAATGTTTTAAGCTAATATAGAAGTCAAACTAAGGATATGATTAATATCATCACGTATTGACATAGATAAAGTCAGTGAGTGCGATGTAAAGTTTACCACGAAAGAACAATGAACAAAATAAAATTTGGCAATTTAATATTCATTTGGATGAATGATTTTTTTTTTTTGATAATTGTTAAATTAGATGTTAAAAAATTGTCTAATTCCAAATCGCGGTGACTCTAATAACTCCAATAAATAAGTGCTCCAATGGCAGATCAAATACCTTAGTAATTAGCAAATACACAACCAATTATGCATTAGTCCAACATGAGAAGTTGAAAAAAAAAAAAAAAAGGTTCACCCAAAGTTACAATGTGTCCATAATTAATTTAATGCACATAAATGAGAATTAAGATGATTCCTTTAAAAATAAAATGTCTTATTTTATTTGCAATTTAAAAAAAAATTGCTTGACTAATGCTTCTGCATTAATAAAAAATCAAAGACTTGTATAAATTATTTGCTATTTAATATTTAAATTCATTATTTATAAAGTTAATCGTCATCGTAAAGTCGGACTTCAAGTCTCTTTTTTTTGACGTCTTTACAAACTTTTTTTAAATAAAATTATTTTACATTGACTTCAAAATATTAATATTCAATTAAAAATAAGTTGTGCAACTAATGAAGAAAGTTTGCCAAAATCAATCATTTAAACAAAGGTTTGCACACAGATGCAATAAGCAACCCACGAGCAGTCAAAATAAAATGTTTGAACAGATTCATCACATTTGTTTATTGAGATAAAAAAAAAGCTACAAAGCGACATCGACCAATTTTTTACTTATAAATAAAAGGTCCTCAAAAAGAAATCATTAAACTGATCAATATACATGGAAAACATATGAAGTTTAAAAAAAACTTTTGTAGTGGAGAAGCATTGCATAAATCACACAAAGTTTAAACTAGAACTCAATTACATCAAATATTAATTGTCAGAATTGGTCTTGCGAAATATTTAAAAATTGTTTAAAAAAAGAAAAAATAGAAAAACCAAATTGGCGACCCAGCGCACGAATGAAGAATTTGGTATTCTTATACAGTAATTGATATGTCACAATCTGCCTTTTTTTCATTCAATGTTGATTTGAATAAAAAGAAAATATAATAATATTTGATATTGAGGATGAAAAAAATGAAATAATAATTACGTGGTTAGCTTCAAAATTTCCATTAGTTAGCAACAAATAATCATAAGAGTCAAAAGCGAACCAATTTATTTTTTTGTATTCATATTACATTAAAAACCTATAAATTATACATCATGTGATTGTTGAAATTAACGAAAGAGTTTGGACATTACCTGAAAAAAATCATTCAAGGACTAAGGCCGAATTTCGACTCCAAAAGAAGTTTCGTGGCTGATGAAGATCGAATGACTATAATATCATGTGCAGGGTCGTTAGAAATAGTTTTAATAGGTTGAAAAAACAAATTAAATATTTGATTGAATTTTTTGGCTTAAGTAAATGATTGAAATTTCGTCTGCAGTGGGGTGATGAGTTGATGATGAAATAGGTCAAAATTTAACATAAGGTTGAAATGAAAATTTTGGCTGAAAATGGTAGAAAGGCTAAAGGTTAGTTGCATAATTTTGGGGTTTTTTAATAATTAAGCCGTGAGCAATAGTTAGAGCAAGTGGAGGAAAAATACCATTAATTGGGTTAGTTAGCAATTATCATGAAAGAATTGGATGAAAATGGCAAATCTATTCTAGTAAGGTTGATCGTTTTATTTAATGCTCAAATTCTATAGCAATTGAAAGTTATCTTTGATAGAGGGATATGTATATAGAAACCTAAAGATTTTGAATTCATAATTTATGATTATCTGTTCATATGTTAAATTATCCATATATAATTCTTGAAAATAATAAAAAGATAAAAAAATTAATCAAAGGCTAAGATTAAGAGGTACATCAATAGCCAAGATGCAAATGCGGGATGTAGAAAGTGATTTTGGGCGGGAAAACAGAAAAAGGAAACTATATTGCTTTTAAGTGTGTGTCTATATATATATATATATATATATACACATACATAAACAAGGCACTGGGGGTGCATGTGGCATATACTAGAGAAATTGCTTGAAAATTGTGGGTTTTATAACGAAAAGGAAGCTATTATTATGGATATTCATGAGCTGGTCTATGAGTCACAATACGCTAGTCATTTCTAAGAGAGCTGACCTGCAATGATTGAAAAGTATTCATTGGGTGTGAATACCGTTGCCTACTCAAAAACGCTTTATGAAGGGCAGTCTCCATGGGTTCCATATTTTCTGAACACGAATTTCTAGGCAAGGATGCCAACTACTGAATGCAGTGAGAGCATAAATGCTTTCTTTGGTGGGTACGTCAACAGAAAGACTTTGTTGAAGCAATTTGTTGAGTAGTACGAGCGAGCTATGTGCAGAAAGGTAGAGAAGGAGTTCCATGCAGAATTTCTATCATATTCTAGCATTATCCCATGTGTTAGTGCCTATGATATGGATTGGCCATTTCAGGCAGCATACACAAGGAAAAATTCAGGGAATTTCAAGAACAATGCACTGGCAAGATGTATTTCGAGGTAGTCTATATTGAGGAAGGCCCAATGGGAATGAGTCATAAGGTGCGTGAGGATGTTGTAGTGAATGGAAAAGTAATGAGGCAAGTAAAGTATGTAGTGTTGTTCGATAAGGGCGACTTGATGTCATTTGTAGCTGCCATATGTTTGAGTTTAAAGGAATACTATGCAAGCATGCTATCTCAGTTTTGTTTCATAATGATGCCAAATCGGTGCCTGACAAGTATGTCTTGAGGAGATGGAGTCTGAACGTCAACCATTTGTACCTTCATATCAAAATCAATTATGATGATTAGATTACTTTCTTGTACTGGAAGATATGATGAGTTGTCTCATGACTTCATGCAACTTGCTAATTTGACTGCAGATGATGAGTTAAGCTTTAGGTATGTTAAGCAATGGATCAAAGATAAGGGAGAAGATTGAGTATAACAAAGATAAGGTCAGTTCAAGGAAATAATCCCATACAACATCAAGGTAATGAGTTGAAAGTTCCCCTTGCCCGTGAAGTCGGGAAAAAATTGACAATGAATTTTGGATCCTAGATGTTCAAAGAGGAAAGGAGCCCTTTGAACAAAACGAGTAAAAGGTCCTCTAAAGTCAAAAGCCAAGAGAACCAAGGTACACTTAGCTTAATTAGGTTCAACAACATGAAAGATACATTGTAATAATTCTTGATGTTTGCTAAACAATATCAAAGCCGAGGACAGACAAGAACTAGGCGCCGAAAAGTACACCTATCCATGTAGCAACAAGTGACGGTAAATATTCATGCGCTTTTATGTCCTTGAATATTTTTAGTACATGATATATGTAGTTTCACTATTTAAATAGCGAAGTATAAGTTTGCTTCGATGGGAAATAAGACCAAAAAGTTTTCTTTAATAACATGAATGCAAATTAAAGAAGTAAAGGTCTATCAAATTGTTCCTTGTATAAATCTTGCGAGCAGTGCCCCGTTTCATAATTTTTCTACCTGTACATTTAGACATTTAATTTCATTGCATTGTAGATACACATATTTCTTGCTCATTCTTTTTTTTTGGAGTTGATACCACAAATTATATTTGCAGAAATGACCATGAAAATATAGGCTTTGCAAAATTTCTGGTACTTATAATTGTGGTAAAAAAAATGATTTATTTCATGTACTAAAACAAAGAAATCTAGTGCAAAATGGTGAAAGATCTTATAGCAAACTTCAAATTTATTCAAAATGACAGGCTTTCTTCTCAAACCAAATAGGAAATAGTTTAAGAGAACCTATCAATCAAGAATGCACCACTTACATAGTGTTCTCTTGTTTAGAAATTATCACACCAGAATGCTCCATGCGGATTACGGTATTTAATCTATTTGCTCATTGATCACATGAATCGCAGGGGTTATAAGTAAGGGCTTAAGGTGCATTCAGGTTATTATGAGTGTTTAGAATTATCAATGACGTATCACACGTGCTTACTACTAGCGGATTGGTGCACTATTGGGAATGAATCATGGAACCAAAAAAAGGCATCCTTTTTTTATTTTTTGTCTTCTATGGTTTCTTTTGTATCCGCCTTGTCCTAAGATTTTTTTTATTTGCTATCTCGTTATATCTCAAGTGAATGTATATTGGTTTTGTGTACTTTTATCTAAAATAGATTTCCACCCGTGCAAGAGTTTTAAAGGAATTTTATACATAAAATATAACATAATTGTGTTTTTCAGACTTATTGTCATAAATAAACTAAAAACACAACTTACATGGAATTAATGGGCATCTTACATTGCAAGTAGCATACAATCGATTCTTTATTTTGGCGGTATAATTTTAAATTCTTGTTATTAGTCTATTATCATGTCGTTGAACCAATAATTTTTTATTAATTGTTATTTTCTAATTCTTTTAAAGACAATAAAATCCGGTAGCATAATTCTATTTCAGTTTCATACCCGAGCTTTAACAGACATACTATACTTCACACACATGTATTTTACGGACATATTATAATGACAAGGTAAAACATAATGGAGTAGAAGAATATAAAATGATCAAATTATACAATCTAACAAAATAAAATTTGAATCCATTAGGCAAGTATGAAATCTATCTAACCAAAACATAATATATAGATAGAATCTCAAAATAAAAATATTAAATTAAATAATTAAAAGGAAAAGTATAATAATAAAGAAAAATGTAATAATAACATTGAAATCAAAATTGATATATTATCTATTTTCATGAAATTCAAATCCATTAGGCAAATGTGAGATATATCTAACCAAAATGTAATATATAGATAGAGTCTCAAAATAAAAATATTAAATTAAATGATTAAAAAGAAAAATATAACAATAAGTAAAAGTATAATAATTGAACCAATAATTTTTTTTATTACTTCTTATAATTTATTTCATTTAAAGACAATAAAACCCGATAGCATAATCTGTATTAGTTTCACACCCAGGCATTTGCGAACATACTATGCTTCACACCAGTGCGTTTTATAGACATATTATGTTGAGAAAGTAAAATACAATATAGTAGGAGAATATAAAATCATGAAATTATACAATCGAACAAAGTAAAATTGAAATCTGTTATGCTAATATGAGATATATTTAACCAAAATGTAATATGCAGATAGAGTTTCAAAATAAAAATATTAAATTAATATACAGTTAGATTTCCAAATAAAAATATTGAATTAAATGATTAAAAGGAAAAGTATAACAATAAGGAAAAGTATAATAATAGAATAATGACTTCAACAAATTAGTTTTTTAAAGAAGCCAGACAATGAGAGAGAAAATTCTTTCTAATTATGCCCGATAATCAGTTGTGCCAGACAAACTTTATATATATATATATATATATATATTTCAACAAGACGTTATTGTCTTTTTTGTCTTCTCAACTGGTTTATTGATACACATTACGCAAAACTGTACTTATTGAAATAACACAAACGCTTCAATAGGACTATTTAAGAGCTTGTTTCACATAATTAAGCAATGGTAAAACAGGAATAAATATTGCGGCTTCTCATCACAACTATTCAAAGACTAATACATGTTCCAATATAGAAATGAATATTACACAATATCAAAAGTTTGATGACTACAAATCCACGATAGTGACAATACTTATGCAGAACTAACTAGTCTCCCTTTCTTGTTGCTCTTGTGAGGCGTCAATGTCATAGAAAGCTCCTCATCTTGCTCGATGCTTGTAAGAGCAACAATTTAATGAAGTAAATGAGGTCTTGTCTTGCTTGTGTTTTCTGGTTGTGTGCAAAATCATACCCCAAAATTAATACCACTGATTTAATCCTTTTTTTAGAGTAGAAGAGCAAATGTAAAATATTCCAATGAGCCAAGATCTAAACTGGAGAGAACAGCCAAACACATATATCAGTCAATATACCAATCAACAAGAAAACATCATATAATGAAACAAAACTGGATTTAAATTGTGTAGCAATTCTTGGATATGATGAAATATTTCTTGCAATTTCACGTTTCCTAGAAGAATTGGAAAATGTACATCAACAAATTCATTTCCTTGAGCCCCAATTAAGTTTCTATTATGTGGAGAATGATCAAATATTTAGCAAAATGATTAAACCAAGAACCCATATATGATATAGTATTAGTTACATGGCTGCTGCTACAACTGTGAGGCACAAGCAAGAAAACATTCAATTTATTTGTTATATAGCTTAAATTATTTAAAGAAAGTATGCATATCCAATCCCCCAGAAATTTATCTTTAGTTATTTTATCAAATATATGCTAAAAGTGAAATAGAGTTCAAACACGACAACAAAACCAAGAACAAGCAAATAAAAACCTAATGTTGCTTGAATTTTGGGATGAAGTGCTGAAGTGAAAGATTCTCCCTTTCAATTGCAGTGTCCTTCTTTTGATTCTCGCCAATTTGCAAGCCCTAGGCATGAATTGGGCTTTTTATTCTATTAGGACAGCTCGACACGGCTTTGTTCTCTTAAATTTCAACCTTGGGATCTCGAAGCCAGGGCTACCTACTTATTGACACCAGCCACTGGAAGTTATGGACGGGAAAGGGGAGGGTGGGAAATTTCAGAGGAGGGAGAAAGTTTGAATGAATGAAAGATTGAGTTTGCAATTTTAGAGAGTTTGTAATTCCATTTTAAATGTGAGGATATTTTACTCAATTTCTTTATATTGTGCCTCACATTGTGCCTTAAGAATTTTCATTGTGATAGCTTGTGTTATTACACGTTTATAACCAAACCGTTTCATATTATCATTGTCTATGAAAAATAATTAAATAACATTATTCAATTGCAACAACATTGTTATATTCAATTTATTGCTTAAATAAGAATGAAATCCTATCTTCCCATTCTATGTGACGTTATATCGCTTTAATACTTCATATTATTATATAATATTATTAATAAGTGTTAACTCCACCAACTACCATTGATGGCATTTTGCGTAGCCCTTTCCCATTCAAAGAATTAGAAGCCACCTTACTTTTCTCGTTACAGGCGTTTTTCGTAAACAACTTACAATGTGTTTTAATTGTATTTGTTTTTCATGAAAAATATCAAATTCATGAAAAAAATTCAATCTTTATGCATTTCTTTGGAAAACTGGACATGAAATTTCAAATTCCATAGGAAAAAACAGCTGAAAATAGGAAAAACATGACTTAATCAATTAGCTTGTAAAGCACGAATAGATGATGCAATGGTTACAATTGATTTAGATTATGTATTGTTTTTTTAAGTAAAAAAATATTATACTGCGATTAAAAGAGTGAGATTCAATGTTCAAATTACCAAGTTTTAAATGTTAGAATTAGATTACATAATAAGAAGAAACATTAGGGTTAAGTTGTACAATTAGCTATTTCAAAATAGAAAAGAATAAAATAAAATAATGAAAAACAAAATATGATATCAGTAGTTTAGGAGGGAAAACTTATTTAGACTATTATACTTGATTTAGATAAATTTAATATAATGTAATATAGATATAGATTTTAAGTTCATGAGAATTGGATGGTATTATTATCTTTTTAAGTACAAAATCCTATATTACATCAAAAAAGTGAGATGTGAGCTTGAAATTGTCAAGCTTAAAAGGCTAATGTTAGATTGCACAATAAGATGAAAAAATCAGCGTTAAATTGCATTAATTAGTCATTTCAAAATAGAAAAAAAAGAAATAATTAAACACAAAATATTATGGTGAGAAAACTTGGTCAGACTACTTTTGATTTAAATATATATATATATATATATATATAGATGTAATATAATATAGATATAGAGTTTAGGTTCATAAGAATTGGAAGGAATGCTCGATTATGTAAAAAAAGGGTGAGATGTGAAGTTAAAAATGTTAAGTTTAAAATACTCTAGTTAGATTGCATAATAAGATGAAATGTCAGAGTTAAGTTCCACAAATTAATCATTTCAAAATAGAAAAAAATAAAATAATAAAAAACAAAATATCACTTCAGCCATAAAATGCATTATTTTACATTTATCATAGGTTAAGTTAGACAAATATTTCAAACTCAATAAAATGCATTATTTTGCATTTATCATTTTTGATTTACGTCAGACGTGAAACATCCGTAATTTGTATTAGTAAATGATAAATAAATAAAAAATTAAAAAGACAAAATGGCTAATGCTTCTTTCTTTTAAGTGCAGGCAAACATGTCTCAGGTAGATTATTGTTATATTATTATTTATTTTATTTTATTATTTATATTATTAGTCAATACAATAAACCCGTCACTTGGTACGTTACGCCGGAAACTCTGGTCTGCGGCGGCGACGACAAATTTGCTTCCTCCAAAAACGTCATCCACGTCTTCCGTTTCTGTTACCACTTCCAGAAGAAGTCACTGTTTACGAGCCTCATTGACAATGAGCACTACTACTCCGTCTCGTCCTCCTCCGATGGCGAAGAAAGTGAAGCACGACATGGAGATGTTTGGGGACTTGAGGGTCGATAATTACTATTGGCTCCGAGATGATTCCCGCTCAGATCCTGAGGTTCTCTCTTATCTACGCCAGGAGAATGCTTACACCGACTATTACATGTCCGGTCCGTAGAACTGCTCTTTTCTGTTCATCTCTCATATTATGTAATGGAAATAATTGTACATTTATACTAGTCGCCAAGTTTCTCGGTTTCATATTATTATATAATACGGGTTTTTAGTAAAAAATAATATCTGTTAACTATGTGTTATTGATTAAAAATGGTTATCCCTGTTGCTGAATTTCTTATTTTCAATTGGTTTCTGAATAAAAATTAACATCTGTTAATTACTTTGTTTTTGTATAGAAATGATTATTCTTCTCTTTTTATAGCTGGTGTTCTCTCATTGTGCTTTTGGGCAATATATATACAAAAACAAGTCTCTAGAATCGTTTCCTTACAATGTTGTCTATCCTATGTTATTGTTGCTGTAAAGGAACATTCCGTTCTAAAATTATTGAAGTCAAAACTAGTCAAAATCTAATTCAGCTTGGACAAAAGTGACTGCAATTGATTTTATCCTGAATGCATTGAAGTGTTGGGCTAATTGGCGAGGAAGAAGACCACCGCACAGGAGCAAAATAGTATTATGATTTAGTTATATTAAGTTTGTAAAACCTGACCTCTTTTTCCATTTTTTAAATAGTTGGCTCTTAGGTTATGCCTTTTTAAGCTCCTAAAATTGATTTCATCCTTGCACTTTTCAGATATAAACATTTGCTTCTGGTTTACCAGGATTTTGATAATGTGTGTTCGTGTTCTCTTTATTCAAGGGTAAATTTGCCCCACCTGTAGCAAGGAAGCGCTAAAAATATAGATTGCTAAAAAGGAGTTCTCAACTTCTCACCATTAAAGACTTGTGTGATTTTTTTTATTCTTGAATTAATTTTGTGAAAGTGACTGTTCACTTGTTTGTTTTGGGAGCCTGAATTGTTTACAATTGGGAAAAACGATTTCTAGCATGGAAATGTTGCCTTACAAATTTGGTTATTACAAATAAAACTATGAACTAATTCCTTTTTTTCTCTCTCTACAATACGAAAATGATTAAGTTTGTTAGTGTATCTAGCCTAAATTATGTGGATCCTTTGTTTCCAAAACGATTACTTAGTTGTACACATAGCAAAATAACTTACTACTAAACTCTAGAATGTTACAGTGTATAACCGTTGAATTAATTGTCTTTCAGGAATCAAGCAATTAGAGGATCAGATTTATGCTGAGATGAGAGGGCGGCTTAAAGAAGATGATATAACGGCTCCCACGCGGAGAGGACCTTATTATTATTACAAAAGGACTTTGGAAGGTAAAGAATATGCCCTGCATTGTCGCCGGCTTGTTTCTGACAGTGGTGCTCCGACTTCTGTGTATGACACCATGCCAAATGGATCTGGTGCTCCGCCAGAGCATGTCATCCTGGATGAAAACATAAAAGCTCAAGAACATTCATTTTACACAATTGGTGCTTTTAAAGTAAGAGCGTGTCTCTTTCACTCTTTCTTTCTTTGAAACTAGCCTTTAGGACCAAAAGAGTTTATTTAAATTAATTTATAATGTCAACATTGGCATGAGCAAAGGTACTCCCTCCGTCCCAAGAAAATAGTACTGTTTCTCTTGTAACATAGATTACTAAACATTAATTAATGACGTTGGAAAAGCAAAATCTTCACACAACATTCCTAATACACCCCTACTTAATTGCATACTTCCATTTAACGAGATGATTATATGTTTTATGTTTCCAATATAAAATGGTTGAAGAATTCTAGAAATTATTTATTAATTTTGTCAAGTAAACTAACGTATAATGGGAAAATAATAAATTAGGTGCACTATTGGTTTAGCAAGTTGGCTATATTTTGGGACAAACATAAGGAGAAAGTAAGCCTTTCTTTTAGGTGGAGGGAGTAAATTTTAGGACATTGAATATGTTGGATTTCTGTAAATAAGAGCTTGTTAGGTTCAAAGATTAATAGTTCTGGTGATGTCACTGGTGGGAGAATCTAATTATCTTGTATTTAGTATGTGTAACATGAGCGTGAAATGCAGATATTTTCATATTCCAAATTTTATTGTCGAACTCATTTTCCCTTTTTCAACCCCAGTAAAAGGAAAGAGAAAATGAGGAAAAACGCCTTATCAGCTCATATTGATCTGCCATGAGAATTGAGATTCCATGACTGAGTAATGTTTTGACTGTTTTATGTATGGTGAAACTATGTCTGTTTATGAATTTTGATTATATATATGGTTAAATAATTTTTGATTTATGGGTCTGTATCACTTTAGGGGTGGGTATGGGCAGTAATGGAGATTTGTTTGAAGTAGGTAGGTCTTTGTTAATTATGCTCTAGCACAGGTTGGAGGCAGGAGCTTACACATCTTGAATGCTAAAAGGTGACTTAGAGTGCATGTTGCTGAAGGCCCGTTTATTATTTTCTTTTATGTAACTGAGCAGGTGGGGTTTGGATAAAACTATGTAGGGTGTTTAGTTTGCTGACCAGTAAAATTGAACCGCAATTTTATGGGTGTTGGATACCATTTTGGTTTTTCTTTTAAAATCTTACCCACCACTTGATCATGTCAATTACCTGCTAAATCTACCAACTCATTTAGCTCATTATGATCTTCCATCATAATGAGAATAGAAACATCCCTGCCTATTATGCAGATATTGATGAGGGCTTTGGTTTTACTGCAGTTGTTTCTTTTTTTCTGTCCCTAAAAATCCCTTTTCCGCGACAAATTGCTTCCAGTGGTTGTACTTTCACAAATCTTTCATTAATTTGTAAGAAACTCTTATCTTATATTTGCAAATGTACTTCTCTCTTTTGGCATCATTTTTCTCCAGGTCAGTCCAAATAATAATTTAGTTGCATATGCTGAAGATACCAAAGGAGATGAAATTTATACTGTTCATGTCATTGATGTGGAGTCCCGCACACCAGTTGGGGTGCCTCTGGTTGGAGTTACATCAGATCTTGAATGGGCAGGTGACGGGACTCTAGTTTATACCACTAGAGATGAGATACTCCGGCCAGACAAGGTAAGGATTATTAACTTGTTCATGTGCTTGAAAAGAGTTACCATCTTAGTGGCTTACTAATCTCTCTCACATAGTTCTTAATAATTATTGTTTCTAACACCAAACCGCAGTGGGTGCTTTATTACTTTACTGCAGTTTTCAAAGCATACTTAGGCTCCAACTAAACAAACTGCTATCGGGTCAATTTGGCAATCGTCTATAATTGATTTCAGTTATAAACAGACCATGTGTCAACCACAGTTGACACCTCATATGGATATGTTAGATCATGTCACATCCATGTGAACTATCAACTATTGTGGTCGACTCCTTCTCTATTTGTAATTGGTTTCAACTATAATGGCTGCCAAACAGATAGTCATTTTCTTCAATTAAAATTATAAATTGTGTGATTGAGATTGAGCATTAGTTAAAGGTACTGATGGGTCTCATGAACAATGTGGTTGAAGTGATTGAATTTATAAATTGTAAAATAAATTTATAAATTTGAAGTGCTCCATTTATCCAGCTTAAATTTTACTTAAAATCTTGTCAGTGATTCAAATTTCATGTCAACCGTATTTTCCCCATTAAAAATTATCCACCACACATTTTCTTAGAAGATTACGTCTCAGAAAAAAATAAAATAAACAAGCTACATAGAATAGGTCCTGAATAAAGCTTGTCTAACTCATGCAAGACAACCAACTCTTATGGATTTCCCTTTTGTCTCATTGGTTCCGTTCCCTGTTCCCAAAGTAATTACTTTACCCGTGCCCCAGATCTCAAATAGATATACAGAGTGTTTGATACTACTAAAAACTTTGTGAAATAAGAGAATGAGTGGAGTGGAACGGAGGAGATTGTGTTGTACATATGAGTCTCACGAGATACGTGGATGATGTAAGAGTTTGCAAACATGGGCATTGAAGGAAAAAATCTGTAGCTGTCATGTTTGTGGAATAGAATTACCGGCTTTTAGAATGTTAGCACCAAGCATACAGTTGGCTCTTGGATTTGTTGATATTCTTGATTATCCATTGAGGTAACGGATGTATGCAAAAATGCTTAGAAATGGTATCATTGTCTCTATTGTCTTCCTTATCTTGATTCTTGGCTGGCCTAGGAAGAGATTCATTTAGTTGCATTTTATTTCCATTTCTACCGCATATTGTCATCTGTACCATTGCTTTCGGCAGGTTTGGTTACATAAACTCGGAACAGAACAAGCTGTAGATTCTTGTCTATATCATGAAAAGGATGAAATGTTCTCTCTGGAGCTTTCTGCTGCCGAAAGCAAGAAATTTATATTTGTTGCACCTGAGAGTAAAACTACAAGATTTGTTTTTTATCTTGATCTTTTGAAGCCGGAAAATGGACTTAACATTTTGACATCAAGAGTATCTGGCACTGACACATCAGCAAGTCATCGTGGAAATCATTTCTTCATTAAGAGAAGGAGTGATGAATGTTTTAATTCTGAAATACTTGCTTGCCCAGTGGATAATACATCGTCACACAAAGTTATACTTCCCCACCGAGCAAGGTAATAGAATGGATATTAATAATATGTGTATATATATATTATAGTGCACACATTAGATTATATATGATAGTGTAAAGTAGTAATTTGTCAAGATCTGTTAAAATATAGTATCTATAATAGAATTTCTTTTTGCTATTTTTATTTATTTACTTATTTTTTTGTTGGGGGGTGGGGGTGGGAGAGTTCTCAATAATATTGAATATAATGAGAAAATTTAGGAACAAGTTCATAATATAATGAGAAAATTTATATTATTATGCTGAAATTCGAGAGTGAGGGGAGAAATTGCAATAATGTTGTTTTGGGAAATCAAAATAACAAGGGAAAACTTTCTTAAATCCTAAAAATTATTTATTAGATAAACGATTTCTTCTTGGTTTTTGCTTAAAATAAGTGCATAGTTATGTATTTGATGGAGATCTAATAGGAAAACCGTTAGATTTATATTTTTTTTATAGGGTTAATTTCACAAATGGTCCCCAACCTTTGCACTTTCTATCAGCTAGGTCCCCAGCCTTTTTTTCAGTGTTGTAAGTCCCCAACCTTTCATAAATTCACTCATAAAGTCTTTTATGACATTTTTGCCCCTTTTATACAAAAACTAAAAAAAAAAAAAATCTCAAAAAAATAGTAAAAATAATAAAAATATAAAGGAAATCTAGTTGCTATTCATTCTACCTTTATCCCTAATATGATTGAAAATGACAAATACCTTTATTATTTTTCTCTTTTGGAGAAACCTTTTTTTCCTTTTATTTGTGACAACGGCAGGATGAACAAGCGGCAAAATTATGAGTCTAATTTTTTACTACTAGAAATGACTGCCGAAATTTGTCATTTAGGCTGACTTGGAATGTGGGTGGTGGCTACTAGTTAGGAACTGTGGAAGGAAATTATTTTCTTATTTATTTATTTATTTATTCCTTTTAAAATAAAAAATAAAAAAAAGAAAAAGTAAAATAATTTCTTTCTACCGTAGCTACCTAGTTACTCACGTACGTTTCAACTTAACATAAATGACATATTCCGTTAGTAATCGCCAGTAGCAAAAGAGGAGACCCACAATTTTGCTGCTTGTTCCTCTCATTACTATTTCCTTTTAAAATTAGGTTTTCTTTGTTATTATTACTTAGGTTAGTGGTTAACTTGTTCTAGTAGCTTACTTGTATAGAAGTAATTTCCTTAAAGCTTGTTGTCAAGAGATTTATGTAAAGGAGATATGAGAATGTGTGGTGGGAACGTAAAGAAAGATTATTGGGAAGTGTGAAATTGTTTTGCTTTTTTTTTTTTGGGGGAAAATATGTGCTTGATATTGATTTGATAAATTTTTAGTTTTTCATAAAGATCTAGGGAATAAGCTCTAAGAATTAGGTTTTTGAACCAATAAATAAAGGGTCTATTTTATTGTATTGATCATTCTCTCTATTATGAATAAAAATTAACTTCAAGAATTATCTTGATTGCTTAACAACTTCGAGTTGTTGGAAGAACTTGTGAGCTCTTGTATTTGTTCGGCATCAATATTATACTTCATGAACTGCTGGATATATGAAAATCAGGTAGACCTTTTAATGAATTGGGAAATGTTAAAGAAAAGGGAAAAAATATCTTAACTGATGATGCATACTGAAGATAACCATTGGAATGTTGGTTATAGATATGCTGACAGCTTCCTCTTAAGGTTCATGGATTTTCTTGATGTTCGATCTTTATATGGAGAAAACTATACTTCCTACGATTCTTCATTAAGTCAAATATTCCGTACTGACAATAACTGCATGATTCTAAAGCAACACATACTAGATGCTAGTTTGTTCCACTAGAATATTGGACTTTGTGCTCTAAGTTTGTCTCTAATGAAGTGCACACATAGTTACTGTGTTATCACTTGTCAGTATAATATAATATAATAAGCAAAAACACTAATTCATAACAGTTATGGTCTTGAACACTATCATAATCATAATTAAGAATTTATGTGCCTGACGAAGTTTAATAGAGTATTGAGCCATTTGGCTCAACGAATATCTGGAAGTTATGGTATTATGAGTTCCTTGATTTTTAGAAAATGTGGTTGTTTAAATCTCATTGTTGTGCAAATTTTTGGGGAAGTTATAATGAGGAGAGAGGTAGAATGAGTGGTGCAAATTTAAAGAGGTCTAAAATTTGTGGATGTGATTGAGTAGTTGTCAAATCAAAGGGGTAGGTGGAGAGAATTTGGGAAAATAATGTGTTTCAAAAGCCCACAATTATATCTTCTGTTATTACCTGTTGAGAAAATCAGTTAATGAGTTTATTATTTTATCCAGTGTAAAAATCCAGCATATACAACTTTTTAGTGATCACCTTGTCATCCATGAGCGTGAAAATGGTCTGCCAAAAATAACAATACATGACCTTCCGGCTGCTGGAGAGCCAGTTGAAAGACTTGCAGGGGGTCGGACTCTTGATTTTGTGGATCCTATATACTCATTGTATATGTCTGAGTCAGAGTTTTCATCCAGCATTTTAAGGTTTCATTATAGCTCGATGAGGACACCTCCTTCTGTTTATGATTATGACATGAATTCTGGGGTTTCAGTTCTCAAGAAGACCAAAATGGTAGGTTGTGTATTAATTATTATTATTATTTTTTTGAAGTATGTTGTGTGTTAATTATTATTGTTATCAGAAAAAGCTGTTTATAGTGGACTTTCTTAGATATATGTGTGGTCATATTGCATTTGATTTCTTTTAACAGTTGCTTTTAAACGTATGAGGAGATAAGTTAGCCCGAGAACTTTGACTACTAACCCACATTTGAAATACATCCCCGTTAAAACTTAAAAAATTTTAACTTTAGTGATAGTAAAAGAGACTGAATAGAAAAGGGAAGAAAATTTAAATTACTCCCCTTTTAGAATCCTTCTATTCCCCCTTATCATTTTCTTTCTATGAGGTTCCCTCCACTCATTCCCATTCTTCATCCCATCACCATCCTAATTGGGAACAATATCTCTTATGTTTCAGGCTCAAAAATGGCTGATTATATTCAATGCTAAACAAGAATGCAAGTGACGTTTACCATATTTAATGATCTACAGCTCACTTGTACCTCATTCCCATTCTTCATCCCATCACCATCCTAATTGGGAACATTATCTCTTATGTTTCAGGCTCAAAAATGGCTGATTATATTCAATGCTAAACAAGAATGCAAGTGACGTTTACTATATTTAATGATCTACAGCTCACTTGTAGATGATGTGTGTAGACATCTTGCGTGCTATCTTCTATTTTTCAACTATATAAGTAGTCCTTCAAGAATGGTTTCCTAACCTAGGTGATGATTGGAACTTAGAAAGGGGTTAACTTGCTACTTGGCATTGTTCGACAACTATTTAAAGCAATTGATGATTGTACATGACACTATCCTAGTTGAGCCTGTATAGAGACACATAATTTTAGGGGAGAGTTAGAACTAGGGGTTGGTGTTCGTTTATGGAAGAAGCTAGACCTGAATTAAATATTTTGTTTTCAGTTTGGTTCCGATTAAAAATTCAGTTCGTCTTCTATTATAACCCACCAAAAAAAGGGTTGCCAAATGCTAAGTGTTTACCGAAAAACCGTTGCACTATTATAGAATTACAAAAAGCGGATGAAAAATTGTGAAAAAGAACGCTTAAATATTTACAAAAAAAAAATAAAAAAATAAAAAAATAAAAAAATCAACACCTAAACTTGAATAAAGAACTTAGAAGCTTGCACCAACTCTTTTTTTTTTTTAAATCTAAAATATTTAGATTTTAAATCCTTTTTTTTTTTTTGTAAATCTAAAATATTTAGGAAGCTTTAGTTATAACAAATTTGATTACCTATAATTTACGTATTTAAGTTCTTTAACTATAGCCTTTATTATCGGCCAGGTTATACCTTTTAGGATTTGATTTTTTCTGAAATAGTTGAATACAGATAAGATATGAAAAAAGAAAAGGAATGACATGTAAAGAATAAGAACTTTCTTTCAGAAAGAAATATTAAAAACTCAGAAAAAGAAAAGAAATGAAAAATTCATTTTTCTTTGGTACCCATGATTCTAGCATGAAAATCGAATCAAACCAACTAGATTTGGTTATGGGTTCTTACTATTTTTAAAACGAACTAGAACTTATTGGGGGAATTAAATGATATTTTATTTGTTTAATTTTTGAATGTTATGAAGATCTTTTGATTTAAAGGATTAGAGGGGTCCATACACTTATTCCATATCCATGTGTCTAATACGGTTAATTGTTAAAAAATGAAGAGAGAAAGCAACATTGGTATTAATAAACTAAGTAAACTATATTTCTATGTCTTTGTCCTACTAGATCTCCATCACATATACAATAGATCATAGAGGAAAATCACCAGAAAGGAAATTCTTCAAGACAACAACTAAATTTGCAAAGTTCATAATCGGGATTTTGAGATTCTCTATTAATGAATACCTTAAATTTTACAAAATAAATACTTGTGGATTTCTAATGCTAACAACCCACTAACAAGGAGAAAACTTCTATTTTCTATATTACCCCCCTCAATCTGGTGAATAGGTAACGTAGCTTGACAATATAACACTGTTGAACCCCTTCATATGCCAGGTCACCCCATGTGGGGAAAAAAGAAAAGAGGATGAGGTTTTTATTTATTTATTTATTTATTAATTAATTTATTTATTTTAAGAGGATGAGGTTTTTATTTATTTATTTATTTATTTTAAGTGTTGGGGGTGGGGGTGGGGGGGGGTTTGTAGCTTTCCCTTGATAAAATGCCTATTTCAATGTGTATATTTCAGTCATATTGCACTGGACTTTGTGTAATACAAATTTGCTGATTTTTTGTTCACGTCTTCCAGTATAATCTTCAACAATAGAAACACACAGACACCCTCTATTGCTTTAAACTCGGCTTCTGCACCTGACCAAGCGAGTTGTGCTTCTTGCTCTGCCATGTTACTAAATTGCTTCTGAGGAATGTACAGTAATGTAGGTGACCGTGCATAATCTGCATTTGTGTAGGCTTCAAGTACTAAGTCATAGTTTATCTATAACATCATTCCCTTTGCTGGCTAGGCAGCTTGAGGATGGATTTCCTCAGGGTTATGAATAAATTGGCCAATGACATTTGACAGCTTGTAAGTTGTAACTGATATCTCCCATCTACTGCTTGATTTCCAGTTGCTTCTTCAAATCTATATTTCTGCTTCATAGATGTTGTAGCTGGTTTGGCTACTAGCTTATGCTTTCCCATAAGATCCTTAACATCCTTTTGCTGCGTAACGGAGATTCCTTGTCTGGGCTGAGCCACTTCATTCGCTAGTTAATATTTCAAACCCCAAAATTTATTCATTTGCATAGGCATCAAGGACAAGCGCAGAGTTCTTTTTGACACTGTCCTCTTCCTAAGATTAGCATTTTGGTAATGAAGTGCTCGGCAGGTAACGTGAAAATTTTTGATGCTAGCACTCCTCCGATATGGTAAAGTATCAAGGTTGACATGATTTTTACATAGACGCTTGATCCGATTGTTTTTTTTTTTGGGTTAGACACGGTAAGCTGGAAATGGCAGAAGAAGCTGCTTGCTTAAAAAGATTGGTTTCAAGTCAAAATGAAACATGTGAATTAGCAGCTAATGTGAGGAAGTAGCATGTAACCCAGATTTGTTAAGTATCAGCTTCTAGGGCTACATATGAAAGAAGCAACTGTTGCCTCTAATCCTAATTTGTTTGAATATGAATTGATTTGGGCCAAGTTGAAAGCTGAGCGACATTTATTAAAAGTAATAAAGCCCATGTCTCACAACTTGAAAAATAGCAATTTATTATTTATTTATTTATTTATTTTTTTAACTTCTAAACAACAGACCTGTGTTTCCAGATTGGATTCCTAAATATGTATCTGTACTTTACACCCATACCCGAATCCGCTTAACTGAGATGAAAGTGTATGTGCTTGGGCTTATGCATAAATTGGCGAACACTAAGAGCAAACTATGCTTGCTTCGCTGCGAGCAAGATAGATGAGTTTCATCCGTTAATATCTTACACTTTCGTATTGAGTGCTTCATTCCAATATCTTTCCAAGTCAATGGTTTGGCTTCATAGATATAGATAGGTTGCTTGCTTGCTAGTGTTTGCATTCTCTAAGCAGATCCCATAGCTTACTTTTGCTAGAAAATGAAGTTTCATTCTGGAATGCTACAACTTAAATTCCTAGGAAATACTTCAACCTCTGCAAATCGTTTATCTAGAACCTTTTATCTTGATTTTTTAAATATCGCGAAGACATTATTTTGAAGTTTACTAATCATTTCACAACAGACTATCAAGGTTGTGACTTCACAGGAGGCTGAGTGTTGATGAAAAAGAGTGTGATGCTTGCTTGTATCCTATGTCTAGCATATAAACCATTCCTTTACCTAAAACCCAATTTCCATAAACTCCTCCAAATCATGGTAGCATACTCATTTTCTTCCATACAAACTTGAAAAAGATCAAACATGACATTACTTCTGTAATCCCCATTTTCTAAGACGGCAGCTAATGACAACACCATCGTAGCAACAAGAGCAAACATATCCAACATCTGAATAAACCCTTTAGCTACAAACAAATACCTTGCTTTCTAGTTGCCTCATTCCTTTATTTATTTGTTAGAAAAATGTATTAAGGTAGTTCAGAAGGATTGTTATAATTTGTTTACAGAAAATATGGAGTGGAGAAGGAAATACGGAAGAGGAAGTGTTCAAAACAGTTCGTTATTTTTCTGATGGAGATTTATTAGGATAAAGAAATAATGTTATAGTTTATTTAGATTTTAACATATTCGCTTCATAGAAGTTCGATTTTCTATTTCCATTTGAAATCCATTAGTTTCCTTTTATTTGTTTCCCTTATTTGGCTGGGAAACTGCATCCCTCACCTTTGATCGATGAATAACACGTATCTTGCACTTGATTTCTTCTATTTCGCTATGCTTTCTCCTTCTTGTTCTTGTTTTGAATTCGCTTGTGGCTGCTTTTTGTATTCAAAATATTAACAGAGATTCTTGTGGAAATTCTCTCATATCACTAATATATAAAATGTGGGAAGTGTGTAAAGCACTCACATTCCATTTTGTCCTTAATTCTTTATGTGAATGCCTATTTTGTTCATTTCCTGTTTGAAATCTCTCCAACCGTATTAAATGCAAAATATATCTCTCTTTTTCTCTACGCATTGACATGATATGTTACAAAAAAGAATATTAATTATAACTGAAGGATAAAAATTTTCTTAATATTATTATATATTTGTATGTACTTACATGTGATATTTACCAAAAAAAATTATATTAGTGATATGGTAACAAAAATTATATTAAATTTTTTTGAATGTACTAGCATACTAATTAACCAATTAATTATATTAGTGATATGGTAACAAAAATTATATTAAATTTTTTTGAATGTACTAGCATACTAATTAACTTGAATTAATTGATCTTCTAAACCCCTTTCAAATTGGAAACTCATGTTGCCTATTAGCAGTCTATTTTGAAGCATGTGTCTGGAAACACGCATTCACATACTTTTTTAATTTTGATCCCTCTAATTTCATTATTTATTCCTTTGCTTTAGGAAACACCATGTCTGTTAGGAAAACAATGCTGGTACTAACTGACATGTGAGTTCAAAGGGCCCAATTTAACAATAAATTCGGCTCCTTGAATCCACAATTCAGTTCTTAATTTTGCAAAGGAGGATGGAGTAGGTACTCCTAGAGTACCGGAAATGTGTTTGTCCATTAAATACTCACATTGCACAGCGTTGTTTATTATTGCTTAGTCATAAAATGCCTAAGTTTGGAAAGGAAACATTCTTGAACATATTTCGTCTTTTTAAATGATTTATTTAAATAACATACTTTTTATTAAATTATTAATGATTATAGATTTACTGATTTATTGTATGTAATAATGATATCATGAATTTAAATACAATTAAATTCATGTGGATTTTGTGATTGATTTTTGTGTATTGGCGTGTTAATAGTTGATCAACAATTAAAGTACCAAACTGAATGAATTAAAATATTACGTGCTTTCAAATTAGCCCCTGTCAACGAACTTTCTCATTCTTTCGTTTTTCTATTTTAGGAAATAAAAGATTGAGTGGTGGAGATTTGTATAGTAAATGTGAGTCCCACGAGATATATGATGTGATTGGTTTGACTAAATTCTATTTTAAAGTAGAATTGGTTTGCTAACGTAGGATAGTAACCACATGGAATTATGGAAATACGTTTCCTATGATATATTATTGGTTTACTCTTTATTTGTTTAGAGATCATGTCTAGTTTATGGTAAGTCATCCATGAATATCCTGTTGAGCATCCCCATCAATTCACAGCTGTCTTTCTCTCTCTAGTTGCTCAATCAATCTTCTAAAATGATTGCATTTTAAAGCTTACATCACATAATGGAATATCTTTCAACAGTTGATATCCTGAATCAGGTCTTGGGAGGCTTTGATACAAAAAATTACATTACTGAAAGGAAGTGGGCTATAGCCTCAGATGGCACTCAGATACCAGTATCCATTGTCTACAGAAAGGATCTTGTGAAGCTTGATGGCTCTGATCCCCTATTTCTATATGGTTATGGTTCCTATGAGGTAATACCTTGTTTTATTGATACGAAAAATTTTTAATCTTTAGAAGTAAATGCAAAATAATTAGAAACTATCTTAGCTCTTGTGGATTTGCATGTGTTGAACTGATCTCTACCTTTTTTCTTTGTCCATTTCTCTCTGATGCTTAGGTTGGAGATTTTGTTTATTATAGAAACAAATGGAAATGGGTAGCGGACAAATGTGTGGTACTTGTATGTGGATAAAAAATGGTTTTTCCCATATATTTCTTATATACAAAAATAGAAACTAACATGCTTATTATTGGAAAAGCTCTTTCCATATTAATTAAACTAAAGTGTTCCATGTGCATTTGTCGTCTTTGCCTCTTTGGTCAGATTCCTCTTGCCTTTATTTATTTTTGCATTTTTGCAGGTCATGCAATTCAAAATTGGAATATGTTAAGTGTTGATTTATACTAACTGAAGCAATAAAGTTTGGCATTTTATCATGTCACCGGCCAACTGTTGTTTTCTGTGTGCTTGTGTCATCCATGAATGAAACTTAAATGGTTGAAATTATATATTTAGGTAGTTAATCTTCCAATCGTGTTGTGACCAGATTTGCATAGATCCAAGTTTCGAAGAATCAAATTTGTCTCTGTTAGATAGGGGCTTCATTTGTGCTGTTGCTCATGTTCGTGGAGGTGGTGAAATGGGAAGACAGTGGTATGAGAATGGAAAATTGTTGAAGAAAAAGAATACATTCACGGATTTCATTGCTTCCGCAGAATATCTGGTAAAGAACAAGTATTGCTCCAGGGAAAAACTTTGCATCGAGGGAAGAAGTGCAGGAGGTTTGCTAATTGGTGCTGTTCTCAACATGAGACCTGATTTATTTAAAGTTGCTGTAGCTGAAGTTCCTTTTGTTGATGTTTTGACTACAATGCTTGATCCTACTATTCCCCTAACAACTTCGGAGTGGGAGGTCAGTTTCCGAGTCAAACATTCATTCATTAATTTGATGTGCATATACATTTCAATTTAACTGGTTTTCTTTCTTCCTATCTAATTGTCTCTGAATTGACATTAGAACTTAGTTATTGAACTTTTAAGTTTCCACAGAATTTATTTTATCACCAATGTAATCACGTCACTTTCCGACACGTTATCCTTTTGAATTAGATGCTTCGCTTTACTATGATGTTAATTTAGCGATTGCTGTAGCTGAAGTTCCTTTTGTTGATGTTTTGACTACAATGCTTGATCCTACTATTCCCCTAACAACTTCGGAGTGGGAGGTCAGTTTCCGAGTCAAACATTCATTCATTAATTTGATGTGCATATACATTTCAATTTAACTGGTTTTTCTTTCTTCCTATCTAATTGTCTCTGAATTGACATTAGAACTTAGTTATTGAACTTTTAAGTTTCCACAGAATTTATTTTATCACCAATGTAATCACGTCACTTTCCGACACGTTATCCTTTTGAATTAGATGCTTCGCTTTACTATGATGTTAATTTAGCGATTGCTGTAGCTGAAGTTCCTTTTGTTGATGTTTTGACTACAATGCTTGATCCTACTATTCCCCTAACAACTTCGGAGTGGGAGGTCAGTTTCCGAGTCAAACATTCATTCATTAATTTGATGTGCATATACATTTCAATTTAACTGGTTTTTCTTTCTTCCTATCTAATTGTCTCTGAATTGACATTAGAACTTAGTTATTGAACTTTTAAGTTTCCACAGAATTTATTTTATCACCAATGTAATCACGTCACTTTCCGACACGTTATCCTTTTGAATTAGATGCTTCGCTTTACTATGATGTTAATTTAGCGATTGCTGTAGCTGAAGTTCCTTTTGTTGATGTTTTGACTACAATGCTTGATCCTACTATTCCCCTAACAACTTCGGAGTGGGAGGTCAGTTTCCGAGTCAAACATTCATTCATTAATTTGATGTGCATATACATTTCAATTTAACTGGTTTTTCTTTCTTCCTATCTAATTGTCTCTGAATTGACATTAGAACTTAGTTATTGAACTTTTAAGTTTCCACAGAATTTATTTTATCACCAATGTAATCACGTCACTTTCCGACACGTTATCCTTTTGAATTAGATGCTTCGCTTTACTATGATGTTAATTTAGCGATATTAAATGGATCATTAAACCACTAATGCCATTTAAGATTCCTTCTTTCTCTTCTCACTTCTTTTTAGATTGGTATATGACATGATCAATTTATAGGCATGGGTCCTATATGGAAATTTATGACAGGGCTTGCTGATATTGAACTCAGAACGGGATAACAAGAATTATAGAAAAAGGAAAAGTTAAGAAAATAAGAAGAATTTGAGGGAAAAGCAATTTAATTCATAAGAAAAATCCTGACTGTAAAGATGAATTAACTCGCTATAGAATTGGGGAGAGGTGTTCTCTCCATAGGGGAAGGGCTTCTCCCCCCTATTCTAGGTGGTATTGCCACATTTGCGCTCAAGGCAATGTGATATCAATGTAGTACTTCCGACTCGGATAAGGGAACCCTTGTGGAGACTGGAGAGGAGATCATTCCTAGTAAGTGATTATTCCGTTTGACATAAATAGAATCTAATTAAAGTAGAAAAGCTAGTATATAAATCCTAGTTTTAGAATATACCATTAATTCTAATCAAACTTTAAAATAACAATATATTGAAATAAACTAAAGGTTTAGTGTTATATCCTAATATAAAACATCCTAATTCAATTCATGTAACTTCTTATCACTGAGGCTAATACTTGACTAAGACTCGACAAAAGCCCCCACCAACCTAACTCATCTTGCTAATAAATGTAACTATAAATAACAAGAAAAAATAATTAATTTAACGATAAATAAATAAGAAAAAAATTAACTATAGAAAAAATATGTAGGCAAAAATCCACCCAACCTAACCCGTCCATGTGTTTAACGTAACTATAAGTAACAAGAAAAACAATAATTAGTTTAATGATAAATAAATAAATAAGAAAAATTAAAAAATAACCAACTATAAAAAGTGCTAAAAATTTAATAGGAATTCAAATTATAACCAACTATAAAAAGTGCTAAAAATTTAATAGGACTTCAAATTATAGTCATAAAAATCGTTATTATATGATCAACAATGATCAACAATTTAGTCTACAGCAAAACCCACACCTAGCTATGGTAAGACGTGCTCTTTCCATTCACTATCTGTCTAATCAAAAGTTGACACATTGGTTGAATTACCTTAAGTTCTTAAATAAACAAAAAAAGTGACATCTAAGACTATACAATTGAACATTTTCATACTACTTTAATATGCGGAAATTAAAATTTTAAATATATTCGATTGTTAACAACACGAGATGATAATTAAATCAAAGATTCAAGAAAAAATGTTACAAAAACTTTTAGGGCGTAATGCTATAGGGAACAAAAGCTATTGATGTTCACATTAATAAAATGTTGTGTTTTTACTAAAAAGAGAGATGTAGATATAATTAGTCTAATATATATTTGATTTGATTTTATTTTTTTTTAAGATTTTCATTTAAAATCATCATGTAAGTACCCAAAAAATAATAATAATAAAAGTACAGTACGTATTGGGTGTAAATATTATATTATCAATAATTCATGGAAAAAATCAATTAAATTTATTTTATAGCATCGTCAACGAGTAATAGAATGCTTTGAATGAATAGGATTTTTCTTAAAGCAACTAATTAAGAATCGTAACCATTTGTACACATGCAGTTCTATGTAAAATATTTGTTTTTACTCATACCTCATTTTTTCAACATCCCTAAGGGTGTGTTTGATTACTAAGGGTGTGTTTGATTACTATAGTTTTTTCCATCAAAATTTCTACTTTTGTGGAGTTTGGTTTACATTTTTTTTCGAGGAAAAGGATTTTCCACCTTGTGGTAACTTGATCACATTTTCCTTGAAAACAAGGAACATATTTTCCAATGGGGCGGGTAGGTTTTTTGTTTTCTAGGTAATTCACATTTTTTCTGGGGAATTTCACTTTCAATCAAACGCTTTGCAATTTATTTTCTATAGAATTCAATTACCAGTAACTTAATTGATAAGAAAATATTTTTTTCCAAGTAAATTCCATACTTATAAGCACCCTAATTTAAATATGTACAGTAATATTTTGAAATTAAAAAAATATGAATATCTTCATATTGTAAATTTCACACTCATTAAAAATATGGGCCAAATAATTTTGTTTTGATTTTAAGATGATGAATATTAATAAATTGGTTAGTGTTCTATTTTTGGTTTGAAATAGGAAGAGATTTTTTTTGGAAGAGTGGTGGACATTGGTGGTATGCATGTGGGTCCCATGAGATAGGATGATATAGTGTGTTTGACCAAATTCAATTAAAATATAATTTGTTTGTAACAGGGTAAACAGCAGCAACACCTATGAAGAGAGATTTAGTTAATGGAATTGAACAGAAAAAAAAGGAGAAAAATAAATTTATTAACGTAGATTTTCAAAAGATATCAAAGTCTAATGTTGGGGAAAAATAAATTTATTATTTAACCATAATAAGTTTGTATAGAAACATTAACTTATATTTCTTGTGTACTTACTTCTCTTGAGGAAATTGAGCCCTGGTTATTTGGTTGAACTTACCTGTCCTACAGAATTCCTACAACTCATTCCATTTGAAGTAGAAGTACAAAACTAGGCAGGCTGAGTTAAAATTTTTTATTTTTCTAATTTTCCCCTTTAATTCAGTTGTATTATTGAATCTAACCAAGTTTTGTGGTGTTCTCTGGTTTATGTACTCTCCTTCTATTTTCTGGTTTGCGTCCTAATTCAACTAAAAGGAATTCATTTAGACCCAGCTTATTTTCACTTATTTGAAATGATTATTTAGGCGATTATTTTGAAAGCATCATATTTTGTTTATGAACTTTTTGATTGATGGTTTGATAGTTCATATGTTTTAATTTTTCAGCATAGCATCTCACTAATATTTAGGAGATGATTTTTCCTGCATCTGTGAATGAGTGGAGAACCCAATGCATCTGGGTGTTTAATATAGTAGTTGCATTAGAACACATACAAATTTTAACAAACTTCGTTACTCGATCTAATAAATTGGTCTGTTTAAACGAGATGTTGAAACTTAATTTCAAATTCAAAATTCATCACCATTTATTTTTGGTTGGTCCTTTGCTTGGATTCCTTATGGACCTAGCAGCAGCCGTGGTTTTAATTCAATAATTTCATGGCCCTAAATGGCCCATGTTCTAATCCAATAACGAATTATGTTTAAATATGGTGCTTTTGTTTCGGCCTTGTGGCTCTACTGCTTTTTATATTTAAGTCATGACCATCTTCCGGACTTTAAGTTTTTTTTTATATTTCTTACAAGTTACAGCTTCCAATTCATTGTTGATTTATTGTTTGATGCTGTCATATTTTGAACGAAACATTTTTCTCAGGTGTATTTCCTTTAAGAGCATGATTAATGTAGGAGGAAGAACCCAGATTTGGGTCCCCCCCCCTCCACCACCCAAAAAAATTAGATAAAATAAAATAAAATAAAAATAATAATTTCAAATAGTATATAAGGTTTGGGGTGTAGAATCCTATTTTTGGGGTGGAAATGGGTAAATGGGGTTCTTGTCACACAAATTTATATCCAAGCTAATCAAATTGCAACACGTGTCCAGTGTTGTCTCCTACCCCCCTTTTCCGGGTTTCTCCCCTTCCACATTATTTGAAAATAGGTTTCTTCCACCTGGTTTTTCCCCTTGCTTTTTCCCCCCTGTATTAATCATGCTCTAATGCTGCAGGAATGGGGTGATCCTCGCGAAAAAGAGTTCTATTTCTACATGAAGTCATATTCTCCAGTTGATAATGTGGGTATCAAATCAGTTTGCATTTTTATGCCTTTTTACTCAACAAGGCTGAGTGATTATGTGGTTTGTATATTAATCTATCACTTAATTCAACAGATTAAAGCCCAAAATTATCCAGCCATTCTTATAACAGCGGGTTTACACGGTAAGTACTAAAGCATATTCTTCTCATTACATTAGGCGAAAAGAGCTGCTCAAATTTCTTCGTTGTGTCTGCAATGCTTCTGTTATGTAGATGTCTATTGATAACATTTTAACAATCAATAAGAAGTTCCTCCATGTCGAGAAATGACTGTTAAGGGTAGGATCTCTACACTCCTCTAATGATAGTTTTCATGGATGCATCTTGGATTATCACTTCGGTGTTTATTAGCATGTCTGTTACTTATATGTCCGTCATATGCGACAATTTTCTGATGGGTGGTAAACCCAATCTTTTGGTCAAACTTTGCTCTAAATTATTTTGGATGATATAGTTGATTTTTCTTTTGAACAAGTGCTTACTCCATGTTTTGCCACATTATTTTACTCATAGTTAGATCAGCTACTTTATTGCCATTTTTTAACTGCCATGCCTTGCGTATTTGTAATTAGTAACTCTTCATCATATTTCATTTTGGGTTAGCCATCTAAGCTAGAAAATGGGTAATTGATTTCTGTTCTTGTACCTGCTACAATTAATTTTTTTTTTCTTTTTCTTTTTTTTTTAAAATTGGACTTCACTTTTTACTATGATTTGCCATGATAGACACACGGGTTATGTATTCGGAACCTGCCAAGTTTGTGGCGAAGTTGAGGGATATGAAGACTGATGACAATGTTCTGCTTTTTAAATGTGAGCTTGGTGCTGGGCATTTTTCCAAGTCAGGAAGGTAATGATCTTGGATATATTTTCATTAGTACGATTATGCATAAGATGATTCAGATCCTGCAACAAAATTCATATTATTTGTTAAGAATGTTGGGGGGGGTGTGTGTGTGAGAGAGAGAGAGAGAGAGAGAGAGAGAGTATTCAATATTTAATCATTAACCAATGTCTAATAACAAATGAAATCCTAATTGATATTTATCCAAGGAAGTCAATATTAAATTAATCAATTAATATTCTTTCCCCCTAGTCAACTTTTACTTGCTGCATAAGAGTTATAACAAATGAAATCCTAATTGATATTTATCCAAGGAAGTGAATGTTAAATTAATCTCCCCCCTAGTCAACTTTTACTTGCTGCATAAGAGTTATAACAAATGAAATCCTAATTGATATTTGTCCAAGGAAGTGAATGTTAAATTAATCAATTAGTATTCTTTCCCCCTAGTTAACTTTTACTTGCTGCATAAGAGTTGATATCGAATTGACAACTTGAATGAGTGGTACATGTTTGCTGCATAAGAGTTGATATCGAATTGACAACTTGAATGAGTGGTACATGTTTAACAATAACAAATGAAATCCTAATTGATATTTGTCCAAGGAAGTGAATATTAAATTAATCAATTAATATTCTTTCCCCCTAGTCAACTTATACCGAATTGACAACTTGAATGAGTGGTACATGTTTAACCTTCTTGAAAATGGAAAAAAATTGATATCCCATTTCCAAGTAAGGAATACAATAACCAATGTCTAATAACATTAACCATATTTAATCATTAACCAATGTCTAATAACAAATGAAATCCTAAATCCTATTTATCCAAGGAAGTGAATATTAAATTAATCAATTAATATTCTTTCCCTCTAGTTAACTTTTACTTGCTGCATAAGAGTTGATACCGAATTGAAAACTTGAATGAGTGGTACATGTTTAACCTTCTTGAAAATGGAAAAAAATTCATATCCTATTTCCAGGTAAGGAATACAATAATTAGAAAGTATATCTATTCCCATAATCAGTTTTTCCGTACACATGTTGAAGTGATGTGCCATCTCACATGTTGGAAATGGAATTCTTAATTTGTAGTGTCTTAGAGTTTGCTTCTTGCAAGACAATCTCGTGATTTAGCTAAAAGAATATCTTGTAGCATTGACAATATGCTGGCTCCATAGCTCCAGAGGCGACTACGGTAACGATCCGTTCCACTTTGACATGATATTGTTCGCTTTGAGCCTAGGCCGCGCGGTTTTGCTCTTTGGGCTTTCACCGAAAAGGCTTCATGTCAGATGGAGTGAATCTCTTAACTTATAAACTGGTCTCTTTTTCTTCACCCAAGCGATGTGGGATTGGGGCTATCACAATCACTCCACCTAAAGGGGCCCAACGTCCTCGTTGGCCACACTTCCAGTTGGGCTCGGCTCTGATACTATCTGTAACGACCCACTCCACTTTGACGTGATATTGTCCGTTTGGGCCTAGGCCGCGCGGTTTTGCTCTTGTGCTTTCACCCAAAAGGCCTTATGTCAGATGGAGTGGATCTCTTAACTTATAAATTAGTCTCTTTTTCTTCACCCAAGCGATGTGGGATTGAGGCTATCACAACTACGGTATCTGTATAATAACTCTTTGAAATGCCAGATAATTACTAATAGAGGACGTACTTGGCCTAACTTATCCAAACTTCTGATCTAGTAAGTTCAGTAATAGGTCGAAAGCATAATAATTTAAGAAGTTGGAAACAGGTAATAAAGTGCTTTTCATTTCTTGTGTGAGGCATAGGCATTACCTACGAAATTTGAGGCATAAGTCACTTTAAGGCAATAAAATATTTTCTAAAAATTGGAAAAGCATAAAAACTAATGGCAGTGAATATGGTTTCCTCCATTCAAATGATAAGACGCCTGACCAGGTGGTTGAGTTGATTGTTCCTCAATGGTGTTTGAGGTAATTTCTCGTGTTTCATGCATATTAAATGGGAGGGGGGGGTATGTTGGGGGCGGGGGAGTTGATGAGCAGTGTAAAAAGGAGAAAGACCTCAAAGATTGAATGGCTCTACTACTTTGTGAAAAACATTGTATTAAGAAAAACTGCATCCTAGTTACAACAGGAGGATTGCTGCAGAATTAAATACACAGAATGGGCTGTTCTAGGTAAGATTTCTATCCCGTTAACTCCTATCAATCAAGGATCATAATCAGGAAAATATCCTACCACATATTGTCAGAATATAATCTTATCAAGAATAGACTAGACAACTGTACATGACTGTCAAGAAAATATTCTACAGAACATTAAAGATCAAATCTGGATTCTTCAACAAATTGGAATACTAATTGTAGTAATGTTTCAACTAGTCCAACTTGTATAAATACTTGATTTCCATGGATTCGAATTGAAGTATTCCCAATGTATTTATGCCTTGCTTGTGTTGTATCCGTGTCTATGCTTCTTAGTTGAGCTAACAGATCAGTTCCAGTGCATCCGCTAAGCAACACTCCTCTAAAAACGTTCAACATCTTGAATTATATACTTGGGTGAGTAAGTTTCCATCAGATATAATAGTGCTTTTTTCATTTGATAACTGAGTGAAGCTTGTGGCAATCCAAGGCTATTATGACACGCTGTTTGTATACCCTTGAACTTACCATGAAAAGGATTTTGGTATCCTCACCAATACATTTATCTGTGGTAGTATAATTAAAAATTAATCAATTAAAGGAAGTCATTTGCAAGAGTTGTTAGGGAGATATTCGTGTTTTGTCCTTCTAAAGCAGGGAACAAGTGTACAATTAACTTTATGTTATAAAATATATTTCTCAGAACAAATTTATCTTTTAATTTTTCTTCATTTTGCATTTTTATGCAGGTTTGAGAGGCTCCAGGAGGATGCTATGAAATATGCTTTGCTAGTGAAAACGTTGGATTTGATTTGAAAGGCAGACATGAAACTGTGCTTTGTTCCCAGATATCGTTCTCAATCTTCATTTTACCAACTATCACATGGAAATGCTGACTTTTATTTTGATGAAGGATGAAATTTGCATTTCTAGTGAAAACGTTGGATTTGATTTGAAAGGCAGACAGTTTTTGTGTTTGTTGTCATGAAACTGTGCTTTGTTCCCAGATATCGTTCTCAATCTTCATTTTACCAACTATCACATGGAAATGCTGACTTTTATTTTGATGAAGGATTGGATTTGATCCTAGAAAACAAAGGACAATAGTTTGGGATAATTGAGGCTCACACAATTCTGTGAGCTAATTCATTCATATATACAACATCGTACACGGAATTGTGCTGTAATTCTATGTTTTCTGTACTGATTCTCTCTTTCAGAAGCGAGAAAGAGAAAATCCCTAACTATTTGGAGACAGGCTAAACTGATAAAGTGTGTTCACGAATTGTTTCCACTAGAAGCATGACTTATAATCAAGGGGAATGTTCAGCTTGTTTGCTGTTTGTATTGTCAACCTTGACACCCCCTCTCAAGCTGAAGCACGCTGGGGAGAGACAAAGCTTTTACTTGAGATAAACAAACCTTGATGGCATTAACAACTTAGTGAACAAATCGGCAGTTTGATCAGCAGTAGGAACATAACAGATTTGCAGCTTCTTCTCCAAGACCTTATCCTTTATGTAATATACATCCAGCTTAATGTGTTTACTTCGAGCATGAAACACAGGATTTGAAGCAAGACTGGCACTCAAGCTGGCCCACCAGATTATAGGAGCCTGACTGTTTTGCAAGTCCAACTCATTCATTAGGGATTCAATCCAAGAAATCTCTGCACCAGCCTGAGCTAATGATTTGTATTCTAATTCTGTTGAGGATCTAGAGACCGAACATTGCTTCTTAGATGACCAAGATATCAACGAATCTCTTAGGTACACACCCAATCTGCATCACTCTGCAGATTTAAATTATCAAACTCTAATCACAATGCCATATTTTACTGTCCCCTTTTAAGTATATGAAGACCCTTTTTACTGCATTCCAGTGTGAACCAGTGGGATTCTGTAGAAATTGGCTCAATCTATTCGCAGCAAAGATAATGTCAGGCCTAGTATGGACCAAGTACTAAAAGGCACCAATAGCACTCCTGTAAAGAATTGGATTTTTCATTGGGTGTCCCTCTTCTTTTGATATTAACTTTCTAATATTCAATGGAATTTGGTTAGGCTTTAGGTTCTGAAATCCAAACCTCTTTTAACATATCAATGGCATACTTTCTGTGACAAACGAATACCACAATTATCTCTTTAACCTTTATTCCAAGGAAGTGATGTAGATCCCCCTATCCTCTAATGCAAATCTTTGATTTAGGTTATCAGTAAAACTTTGTAGCCAACTGTTATCATTACCAGTTTTAATAATGTCATCAACATATATCAAAACGAAGATGACCTGGGACTGGTTGGTATAGAAGAATAGAGAGTTATCAGCCCTTAATTGTGTAAAGTTCCAGTTTAAAATTGTTCTCCTCAACTCATCATACCAATCTCTAGGTGCTTGTCGAAGACCATACAAGGCCATTTTTAGTTTGCAGAAAAAATGTGACCTAGCGTAGTAAATAAGGCCCTCAGGTTGTCTCAAAAACACCTCTTCCTCCTTGTTTGACAATCCAACTTCGTGACACGGCCAAAGTGAGAATGATTCTTAAAGTACATGATTCAATAACTGGACTAAAATTCTCACGAAAATCAACCCCAGCCTTTCGTAGAAACCCTTTAGCCGCTAACCTGGCCTTATACTATTGTATCTCAGCTTGAGGATCATATTTTACTTTAAACACCCGTTTACTGTCAATTATTTTCTGATTTGGTTTTTGAGGGATCAGTTCCCTGGTGTTGTTTCTAAGCAAAGCGTCAAAGTCTGTTTTCATAGCAGCTTTCCAATTTTTTATCAGTTAATGCCTCAGATACAGTGCCAGGTTCAACAGCAAAAAATTCTTCATCAATCTTATGTTTTCTAGCATTAGCAAAATAAGTTTTTGGTTTGAATATATCTGCCTTCCTTCTGGTAATCATGCGATGTTTAGAAATTATGGGCTGTTGCAAAATATTTGCTGGCTGATCTTGTTGACCAGTGGCAGTCACCTGCAGTCACCTCATCAAAATGCACACTCTGTCCCTCAGAATGTCTGGTGCCCTCAGCCAAACTCTCATCATTTTCGCTCTCATTGTTGCTTGAAGGATTACTTAAGGAGTTTCTGTTTCTGCTGGAGAATGCTCAGTATGCACTATATCAGGTTGATTTGGAGTTTGTATTGTGATTATTTAAAGGGTTGTAAGATGGTAGGTTTTGAACAATGACTTCTGGGAACCTTTGGCCTGAAACTCTATTTAGGAATCCGTGATGAAAGGGAAAATCAAATTCATTGAATACAACCTGTCTGGATAGATACATCTTGCCAGTTGGACTGAAACATTTGTATCCTTTGTGAGAGTTACTATAGCAAATAAAGGCACATTTAATGAAATACAAACAAAGCTTGTGTTGTTTATGAAGGCCTTTAGACACGGAAAGCAAAGCAAGCACATCAAAAAACTTCAAGAAGAGAGTAGTCAACCTTTTCTTTATAGAGAAGCTGGTGAGGTGACACTAGGTAATTTATTTATCAAGTAGGTAGCAGTGTGAAATGTTACCCACCAATATGCTAAAGGAATTTTGGCTTAAGCTAAGAGATTAAACAAACCTCATTTATGTGTCTGTGCTTTCTCTCAGCCTTGCCATTTTGGGCTAACGTATAAGGACATGATAACCTCTTTTCTATTATAGAGGTGTGTAGAAAATTTTAAAAACTTCTGAACTCTCCACCACCATCACACTGTAGTGTCTTAATTCTTTTATCAAACTTGTTCGCAACTAAGTTTCTAAATTGGATGAAGATTGACAATGCTTTAGATTTCTGTTTCAAAGGATAAATCCAGGTGATCCTAGTATGATCATCAACAAACAATATGTAATACTTGAACCCTGAGCTAGAGCTTACTCGAGCAGATGGGTCACTGTAAATTAGTTCAAGCCAATTATTGGCTAAGTAGACTTTGAAGGGTAAAGCATGAAACTTTCCTAGTTGACAAGTATTACAAAACAAGAAGTTTTTATTTCTGATAATAGGTTCATTACAAGGCTCCTAAGACACTTGACACAATACTGGATGTAGGATGAAAAAGTTTTTTGTGCCGTACACTAGCTTTCGACTCTATTGAACACTGACCAGAAGATTCTAATTCATGAGACTCAATAGCATAGACTGACATGGGGAAATTCGGTTGCTGATTTTTCTTGACACTGGGACCTTGCTGCTGATACAGCCCATTTCTAAGCCCCCCTGTAGCAGCACCTCCTTGGTTGATTTGTCCTTAACAACACAAAAACCAGAGTGAAATTCAACAAACACATTATTGTCTCAAGTAAGCTGGGATATACTCAGTAAATTCTTCTTGATTTTAGGAGAAAAAAACATGTTACTAAGAACCAAATGTTCAAATAGCCTATGCCACTGTGTGATTTGAAGTTTTGTTCCATCACCAACAGTTAAGAATTGTTTATCTCCATATTATGTTGCCTCAGGTATGTAATCAGTTGTGCCTGTTACATGATTTGTCCCAACCTCCTTTACCACATGACTCAGTTTTCCACAAATTTGACGACGACCTTTAGGCTCATTCATAGCACTCTCATTTCTTCTTCCTCTACCTCTTCCTCCTCTATTTGAACCATTTCTTCCTCCAAGGTTGTTTCTGCCTTCTCTATTATAGTTATAGTTGTCTCTGAGCTACATTGTCTGAGACTTGACTGATGTTAACAGAGCCAAAGCCATTCCTCAATGCACTCAACTCTTCCATTCTGCTTTCATAGGTTAACAAGACTAACTGTAACTCAGCACAGGAAAAACTCTTCCTTCTGCTGATTTGGACAACAATGTGGGTGTATTCCTCGTCTAACCCATTTAAGACATGATTTACTAAACCAGAGTGTGGCACACTTTTACCTGTAATCTCAAGATTGTCGACCAGTTGTTTTACTGAGTTGGGGTTTTGATCTGTTGTCAAAGAACCCTTCCTGATTCTTTGAAGTTCACAGGTGAGAAAGGTAATTCTTGATCTATTCATGACTCCGAAATCTATGAACAGCATTCCAGAGTTTATGGTTGAATATGCAACACCCATGACCCTCTTAGCAATCTCTGGATTGATAGTAGAATAAGCCACCCAAGGAGTAATTGATCCACTGAAACCCATTTCTTGAACTCAGGATTGGTATTTTTCTCAGTGGTTGCATCAGTTTCTATGGTTATTTGGATTGTAATAAACTCGTCTAGACATTTTGTCTCTCCGGTGATGAAGCTTTCCAAGTTGTGTCCCTTTATGATGGGTAATCTTATATGCTTCCAAAGCAAAAAATTGTTCCTGTCAAGCTTGACCGCAGGGGTTTGGGAAAGTGTGGAGTTAAAAGGTTAAGCTTGACTGCCTCCCAAGTCCCAATAATGGAGGCAGCAGCTAGAGGTTTGAGACTGCTCAGACAATGCAAAGCTTGAATCTTGGCTAGCAATGGCCATGATACCAAGAAAACAGAGGACAATAGTTTGGGATAATTGAGGCTCACATAATTGTGTGAGCTAATTCATTCATATATACCACATTGTACAAGGAATTGTGCTGTAATTCTATGTTTAATCTACTGATTCTCTCTTTCAGAAGCGAGAAAGACAAAATCCCTATCAAACTATTTTGGACGCAAGATAATATTTTACAAATGAAAGATAAGGGGCTAACTAGTAAATACTACAACTGATAAAGTGTGTGTACGAATTGTTTCCACTAGAAGCACGATTTGTAACCAAGGGGAATGTCCAGCTTGTACGCTGCTTGTATTGCCAACCTTGACACTAGTTGATCCATGCTCAAGGTGGGGACTTCTGAACTCAACATTCCTATTTTGCTGTAAGTGAACCTTTGGAACTACAATAATCTTCAGTTAGAATGAGAGCACAGTACAGTTGTAAGTTGTGTTAGGTTGGCCCGTGGGAAGACACCCCTCGGCCAGAGTATTGTCTACATTGGTCTCGTAGAATCAATCCGGCAGCTTAGGAGGCAATGCTTTACTTCGCTGTGTTTGTTAGTATTTTGATTCTACTTCTTCCATGAGCTTAATCTTTACAATCTTCAAATGAAGATAGCTCTGAATCAGTTTTGTAGAGCTCTTACAAAAAATTTATGGATAATGATGCACACTAAAATGAGTAAGAAAAATTAAGAATGACTATTATATACAGGAAAGGGTCAATGACATCTTTTAAATAAAAACTTATATTCAACCAAGATCACGTGAAAACACACACACACTTTACTTATTCAACTGACGAAAAAAACTCAATTCTTTTTATTCAAGTGCGACTTAGAACCATACAATGAATGAAAAAATAAATAAATAGATTGTCCAATATGTCTACATACTCCAAATGGGTCAACAGCACAAAAATGTCCAAAACAATTTAAAAAAAAAACAAAAAGAAAAACATAAAGTAAAGAAAAGACTTGAAATCGGAAAACGCAACATTACTCGAAGGAAAAACAAAATTAATAGTGAAAAAACTACTGCTTTAATTCCTCTTGTTGAACTGCCATAAAAGTTGGTGTCATGGTCTAAAAATAGACTGTGAACGCAAAAGTTGTGTACATTTCTTTAGTCACCAGTAACTGTACTATTTCATGCATGTAAGTTAATTGCAGAAAATAAAACGCCATTTAGATTAGAAATCTCAAAATAAATAAATAAATTAATTTAGGAGAAAAAAGAAATTCATTCGATAAAAATAAAAAATTAAGGGATTAATGACGTCATGATAAGGTGAGCACATTAGAATTCTATTCGTACAAACCAAAATGAGTGGAAAAAATTAGTCTAATTGTGCTAACTGACTCTTGTATTATATATAAATATATATTTAAATTTTCCTCTATATATATATATATCCTACAATTGTTCTCAGAGTTAATTTTAATACGAGTTAATTTGCAAGATCTGATTATTACCATAATATACGCTTAAATTCTTCAAATAGTAGAAATAAAAAAGTCGAATTTATTTGTAAATTTTCACCCATTCCTTAAATTTTTCAAACATAAATGGAAGTAAATTTCAAATAATATCCAAATAATATCCATATTTTTCTTATCTAGTTCAAGTCAGTCATCGATGACTAATTTACACTCTTTTTTCGCCTATAATTTTTTAAATAAATTAAATGCTATTAGTCATTTTTTATATTACAAATAGATTATAGGGGAGATAAATCAGACATTTGACAAAGCATTTGAGAAACAACTAGAATGTCATTAAACTACACAAGTCTTGTCAACTTTTCGCTAATAATAATTCAAATCTTTTCAGCTTAAAGGCCTTTCGATTGCCAAAGCTCTCCCAACAACTCTATACTAACAAATTAACCACCGCATTCATTGTTAAACATCTAGAAAAATAGAACACGGGCTAAGGGAAATGATAACTTTCAATTAATTCATTGAAATACTTAGGATCGAGGACCTCAAGGTAGTTGAATAATGAATGATAAGTGTGTCTATATATGATATAATAGTGTTCAAAAACCTCGCGTAAGTTTTATTACAAAACCTCCCATTCATGTGGCCTTTACAGCACGTTAGCTTGCTTTAATGTCTGCCACATAGGATATGAGGTTTTATTATGAAATCTCCAAAGGATTTTTGAACAGTTTCTATGAAAGATATAAGATTGTTATGTGATCTTAATTTTTCTGACTTCTTATTATTTGTACATACTCAAAAGCAAAATCCCTCCCTCCACCACTATTCGTGATGTCTAGGCAATTTTTTTTTTATTTTTGAATTCTTTAGGATCCGTTTTGTTTTGTGTTTTCATTTTGTAAAATGTTTTTTTCCCTAATTTCATTCTCTATTTTCTAATTTTTTGAAAATGTATTTTGTTTGTTTTGTCTGAAAATTGATTTTGAAAATAAAAAATTCAAAAACACGTTTTGTTTAACACTTTGCGAAAAATAATTTTTACACAAAACATATCATAGAAATGTAACTCTACATCTATGTCCGTTATGATATGTAACAAATTGCTTATGTTACCTTCTATTTTTAATTTAAACATGTGAAACAAAATATCATATTCCCGTTATGTATCAAGTAAACTATAAATTCCTAACGTTATCAATATATACAAATGAGATATATGATAATTAATTCCATTTACAGACATCTAAAAAATATAAGTAGAAGTTTTGTCTCATAACTGAGTCAAACAAATATATATATATATATACACACACACACACACTTAAAAAGAGAGGGTAGTTTCTTCTCTTTCCCGCTTAAAGTCAGTTTCTAATTTTGTGACCTTCATTTTAGCTAAATTATCTCAGCCTTTGATTTTTTTAAATTATTTTTTATGTCATCCTAATTAATTAATTACTGGGATTTAACATTTTCCTCTTCATTTTGCAGACATTTTATCTCTGAATAGTTATCTTCATCGAATCGTTAATTTGATTCCCTCAAATCACACGCGTGCTTTCTAAGCCTTTCCATTCTTACATCGATTTGGCCTTTGAAAAAAAGACCTTAGCTTTCTTCTTTCGCCGGTTTGGATGGCGGATCATTTGCATTTCTGGAAAACAACCTACTGCTATAGCATATACCCTAATCATGCTATTTTCTATTTAATCAATTATATTTGCAAATGAATTTTATTGGGTAACAAAAATACATCTAATGACGTTTGTGTTAAAACAAATCTTTCTAATTGAATTATTTTTAATTTTTAATAGATAAGTACAAGCTTAGTTTTCCAAAACTATCAAACTTATTTGTATCTAATTAGTTATTATAGATCACCCTACATATGGCGTGATTATCATTTTGAATAATTGAAGCCCTAATTTTTGAAATCATACTCCTAATTTAGCTAAAATACTTTAATGCCATTTTTAATACAAATTTTTTTTTTTTTGAAAGGAAAATATCATTCTTATCATTCAAACTCATGTGATCCCTCGAATCAAATCCAAGATAAAACGAGGAATACAGTCATGCCAATAGAGGTTACAGCTACATGTAGTAGCATAGGCGGCAATAGCGTGGGCAAGCTGATTTACCTCGCTCGAGATATGCTCACAAGATCCACAATTACCAGTAATAAGAAGATCACGCCCCTCCTGAATGATAGCAAAATCAGGTGCAAAGAATTCTCTGCTCATCAACCGTTGCACCACTCTGAGGGAATCCGTCTTAATCACTGAAATAGCGATATTTCTCTCTCGTGCAAACTTCAGACCCTCAATGATTGCCATAGCTTCGACTCCCTCGGACGGCAACACCCCCTGCACCTTTAACTGCAAAGGCCCCTCGGACCACTCCTTCGTCCAAGCAAAAGCCGCCCTCACCTTGCAGGGCTGCATCCGTTTATAGGGTGATCCCTTTCCGTAATCCATTTTCATTCAGCCACTTGGTTTGCTATATCCCCTCAGTACCGCCATCCTTTTCCTTCATGTGGGTTTGTGCTGCTTGGTAGGATTCAATGCACAGAAGAATGGAATTCTTTGTGTACCCGGTGCTCACTAGTCCCCCGCCATTCCGCAGCTGATTTCGATGTTAACAAATCATCCATACGGTCACGGAAGCAAGCTCATAGTTGGATTGTGACAATGAGGGAAGCACACCCAAAAAACAGCCCAAAGTCCAAGCCACTACCGTACCTCCCTCCGTCCTTCAAAAACTCCCATAAACCTACTTTCTTCCACACTTTCAAAACCCACTCACACTGGATGAAAGCATAGGTGTCAGTCTCAACTGCATGGCACCGAGGACAAAAGATTGCTGCCCCAATATGATGCCAGATCAGATTCCTATTTGTTGGAATAGCACCCTGGAGCAAGTACCATACAAAGTGTCGAATTCATGGTGCCACCACCACATTCCAAATCTGATCTCACTGACCTTCAATTCTCGCCGCTCCTTGGCTACTAGCTTGGTAGGAACTTTGTTGAACCATATGATAGCCACTTCAGACCGAGTATATCCCATTCGGAGTATGATGCCAAATGAGGAGATCCGGGTAGCTGCCATCTCCAATAGGAATTTCCAAGATATGATACCGATCCACCGGCCAAAAGGCATTAGTGATAAGCTCCACGTTCCACCCATGAGGCAGTAAAATGTCTTGTACTTTGTCCATATCTTGCTGCCACGGTGTAAAAGGCCGGAGGCCATGTGCCTCCGGGAGCCAGTTATCGTCCCAAATTCTAATGTCCAACCCATTACCAACCCTCCATCTCGCTCCTCTATCAATAATATTTTTCCCCCACAATAGGCTATGCCACATATATGAGCATCCCATCCTCTCCACCGCCTCTAGGATACTCACTGCCGGAAAGTATTTGTGCTTCAAAGTTTGTCCAGTAAGGGAATTGGGGTTGTGAAAAAGTCTCCAAATTTGTTTTGCGAGTAAGCTTTGGTTGAAATCCTGAATATCTCGAAACCCCAATCCTCCTAATTTCTTAGCTTTACATATCGATGACCAGCTAATCCAGGCTAGTTGCTTCTGTTGTGATGTATTGCCCCACCTGAACTTTGAAAAAAGACTCATGATGTCATTACAAATGTGTACCGGAATTTTGAATAAGCTCATGGTATATGTAGGAATTGCTTGCAGGACAACCTTCCCAGCACTAGAGAAGAATCCCCGTTTCCAGTTCTTCGTATGTTCTCAAATCTTCTCTTTTAAACTATTCAAAGTCTGTACCCTCTTACGCCCCACAACAGCAGAAAGACCATATATCTATCATGTTGCCTCAGAATGTTAATACTAAGCAACGTACCAATTTCCTCTCTCTGATCCCTACCCACATTTGGCGAAAAAATAATAGAAGTCTTTTCCATATTCACACATTATCCCGATGCTTTCCCGTATATATCCAAAATCCTCTTAATACATGCCACATCTTTCCTATTTGCTCGTGTAAAGAGAATTGAATCATCCGCAAATAAAAGATGGCTAACCCGTGGACCTCCGCGGGACCATTGCATGCCAAGAAGCTCCGTCTCCTGTTCCACCTGTGATATCAAACTAGAAAAAGCCTCAGGACATAAAATTAATAGATAAGGTGAGAGACGGCATCCCTGCCTCAAGCCCCTGGTTGGCTTGACTTGCCATCTATAATGATCATTGAAGGTGAAAGTATATTCCGGGGTTGAAATATAGTCTGTAATACATAACACCCAAGACTCTGGGAACCCCTTCTCTCTAGCATAGCACGCACAAAGCCCCATTCAACACGATCATATGCCTTGCTCATATCTAGTTTCAAGGCAAAAAACCCTTTTCACATGTTGTTCCGCTTCCCCATTGAATGTAGAAGTTCAAAAGCTGCTATAGAATTGTCTATGATAAGCCTCTCAGGGACGAAGGCACTTTGATTATTTGAGATTAGCGGAGACAAAACTTGTTTTAAGCCTATTTGCTAAACATTTGGAGACAATTTTATACAAGACATTACATAAAGCAATAGGCCTAAACTTAGAAATATATTCCGGGGATTCCATTTTTGGAATAAGCACAATAGTAGTCTTGTTAATAGACTTAACAGAATAACCAGAATTTAAAACTTTAAGGCAAGCCTTAGAGACTGGACCTTGCAGATCCTCCCAATGGGTTTGATAGAAAAGTGCATGGAATCCATCAACTCCGGGAGCTTTGTGAGAGCCCATATCAAACACTACGCGTGACATCTTCATCCGTGAAGGCCTGAGTCAAGCAATCAATATCTTGTTGGATTAACTGCTTCTGGACCCGTTGCACCCCTTCCCAAATTCCTCCTCCCTTGGCCTACTGCTAGTAAAAAGTTGTGAATAAAAAGTCCTCAATATGCTCTACCAGCTGGTCTTCCCCATCGATCCACCGCTCATCAGTCCCCTTTAGTTTGGTAGTTGTGGTCCCCCTCTCTAAGCCAATCTGCCCGGGAACGTTGCCTCCAATAATTTTCCTCCATTTGGTACAACTTCTCCAGCTCCCCCCTCAAGGATCCCAGCTTCTTTGACTGACTCCCCTGGTTGGTTTGAAGAAAGCAGACCATCTCTCCTTTTGATCAAGGCCTCCATCTCCCACTTTGTGTTCCCAAGCCTCTTCTTGCTCCATAAACCTAACTCCCGTGCACAAGTCTTCAACTTCTCAATTATTTCAAAGGGAATCGGCCCTTCACAACCTCGCCAACCTGTAACAATGTCGGAGGTAATCCCCATATACTCCTCCTCCTGAGTCCACAATGGCTCAAAACGGAAAAACCAATGATGTTCTTTACCATCCTCATGTTGTGGCTGCCTCTGATCATGAATCAACACTGGCTAGTGGTCTGATTGCAAATAAGGTAGGTTCGCTACTATCGCCAGTAGGAATCTTTCCTTCCAATGAATATTAGCCACCGCCCTATCCAACCGGGCTTGTATGTGTGCCTCTCCCTCTCGTCCATTGTTCTAAGTCATCAATGGCCCTATAGAGCCAAGATCATCAAGCTCACACTCATCCAAAACCCCTCAGAACCGATCCATTGCATAGCCCGCCCGTATATCACTTCCATGTCTTTCTTGAATAGACAATGTTTCATTAAAGGCCCCACAAGCAAGCCACGCCATAGCCCCGTTCCCTTTCACGCGTCTCAGTAGATTCCATGATTCCCCGCGCGCAGTAAGTCTCAGATTACCATAGAACCCCATCAATCGTCTCTCACCCACCTTAATGATAGCATCAATATGGCCAATTGAGTAAGATTTAAGTGTAACGTCTACACCATCAGCCCACAACAGCATTAGATCTCCGCTTCGTCCCCTACTATCCACCACAAAGTTTCCACGAAAGCCCAATTGGCATCTAATATTTTCTGCTCTAGCACCGTATAACCTAGTCTCAGACAGGAACACTAGGTTAGGGGAATGCATATGGATCAGACTCCTTAAAGACTCGAATGTCCCCTGGTTCCCTATCCACTGGACATTCCAACATAAAGTATTCATGGCGTCTGGCGGCCCTGCATCCTAGGGCTCGCCAGTTCACTATGTGAATTCTCCATGAGCGTATCATCCACCCCAAACTCTAACCTTCTCTTCTTACTGCTCTTTATAGGATTTGTTAACGATGTCGGTAATTTCCTCTTTTTTGACAGACTCCTACCTCTTGAAGACAACGAACTCCCGCCGACCCATCGCTGTAATGGTGAGCCACTAATAATACCACCACCCCATTTTTGCTTCCTCACCCACCTCTTCTTCCTTTTCTCCTTCTGATTCTGTGCCATCACTACCTTGCCCTTCTCCATATGCTCCTGCCCCACCCCACTCACCACCTCTACCACCTTAACCTCACATAGTCCCTCCTCCCTTCTCGGTCTACCAACATTCCCAGTACCACTTCCTGTCGCCCCCAGCCTGCTCTCCACACCCATACTCTTCCCGCCAACAACCGTGCACAAATTTTCTGCCTTCACCACCATTGGTCGACTGATATTGTCCCCTGACCCCGTCGACCAATACCGTCTCCTTCCCCCTGCCACAACTCCTGCTAGCAGTCACACCCAGCTTACTTCTAGTGCTCTCTCGGCTGGAATTTCCCCTAGATGTCTTACCCCCTCCCTCACTCCCTCCCGAACCCACTCCACCTCCTCTGGTTCCCTACATCGCCTTCAAAAAATTTCCAAAGTGAAAAATTTCCCTGCCATCCTCCAGCCGAGACTCCTGCTCACAATCTTGAAATTTATGTCTGATCATCCTGCATTGAAAACAATAGTCCAGAAAGCTCTCATATTGTAAAGGGAAAAGAAACTCCATCTATTGCATACGAATGAAGACAGAGATCCCCCCGCTTGAGAGGCTGTCTGACGTCCAGTCGCACTCATACTCTGGGAAAGCATCCCGAAACAAGGTCCACCTCCTCTACCTCCCCAATCAAACCCCCTACATCTCGCAAGATTGTTTACGTCACACAAATCAGAGGCATATTCAATACCTGAACCCAAAAAGGAACACTACAGAACTCCATATTCGCTATGTCCCCTACGCCATCCGGATTATTCAATGCCAACAGTTGGTTATTAAACATCCATGGGCCTCCACGTAAAACTCTACGTTTTTCCAACATTGAATCAAAACGAAACACAAAAGTGTTACGGTCATTCCGCTGCTCAACAGAGAATCGGTGCGATGCTTGCCACACATTCCTCATAACACGTTCCAGCGCATCCTTATTCGTTGGCTTGGAACCCCATATAAGACCTACCAAACACCGCTGCATGGATTGTTCTCCCTCAACACTTGCTGTCTCTGAAACTATTAACCTAGGAATTGCATGGTCATCCAGTTTCAAGGACTCACACAATCGCTGTATCTCCTCTTGATCCATGATGCAGAGAAGAGTAAAGGAAAAAACAAGAAGAAATTCAGAAAAAACTCAGAAAATGGCCAAGAAAGCCGACGTAGCCACCCAAAGTGGCACAAACCCTAATTCAGAGAGAATTAGGGACTGTAATTCCAGTGTATATACTTAAATTTTTTCCTATCTCAAAACTTTTATTTTTAATACAATTTAATTAGCCTTTGTCACATGTTTAACTATTATAAGTTTTTTTTTTTTCTAAATTCAATTTTTTTAATATTTTTTCATGCATCGCACAAGTGCTGTAGTATTGTTATTGTCTCGCCCCCTGCTAATATTCAATATTCTTGAATATCTTATGTCAGTTATTAAATTCTATAGTGGAAGCTTCAATACAAATAGCAGGAGCGAGATGTTACAAAACAAAATTTTCCTTGCCTGTGGATTGTTTAACCTTCTATAAAGCTAATTGATTACTTAAACTAACACATCGTTTAATGAAAATAAATCATTGCAACTCGGTTTTTTCAATGTAAAGAACACAACAAGTTATGTTAATAGGAATATTTCATTGATTACCTATCCGAGACAAACCCTTGGGAAGCCTTTAAATTAAAAGGTAAGTTTCTAATCAATACAAAGTTATACATTCATCTTATTTTGCATATCATAAGCCACAAATATATAGATATATGTCTATAGAGAGGTGGACATACTTATTAATACAAAACGTATAAAACTCATAAATTGTTTTAACTATAAAATGCATTTTGTAGTAGCTTCAAAGACCTTTTTCTACTACATGCAAAACTCTACTCCCGTTCACGGATATGCTCCAACTCATAGCTAGTTTTCCAAAGATCATGATTTTAATCATCTATAAAATTGTAGAGAAGAGGAGTGAGTATAAAGTACTCAGTGAGTAATGAAACCCTTTGATTCACATTTCCTTTGGAAGAATCATTTTTAAGAAAACCATAGAACGTAGAAAAGCTTTTGAACGCACAAGAGGTCCCCATCACTAAAGCTTTTGAACGCATAAGAAGTCACCATCACTAGTTAAACTACTATCCATAGTGCGTGTAAGATTCATATAATTCAATATTAATTCAATCATGGCCATGTACATTTAAGTGGATCTATAATCAAATCCCGGTTGACCCCTACCGAAATTTCCACATAGAGCAATACAAATACAAAGCAAATACTATATTACTCGTCGCCCATTTCGGTATCATTAGATGGTTTCTAGTATGAAAACAAACCAAAACAAAGATAAGATGAGCAGAGCATCAACTAGTGATTTAAATGGAATAAATCAATCTTTCTTTTCAAAGTATCAAAATCCATGTTCATTTCATAGAAGACTTCAATCAAAATCCATGCTTATCTTATCAAAACTTCATAAATGCAAAAAGGGAATCAAAGTATTAGTTACTCACCTTGCGAAGTATCCTTAAAACCTTCATATTCCTTAATTAAATTTGTTCTTTAAGTTGAAATCTTTTTACATATGGAAAGAGGTATTTTTTAAGTGTTAAACTACGTGTTTAGTGGGTTTTTAGAGTTGTTTTCCTCTCTACCATAATTTTGGATAAATTTGTTAGTTTGAGATAGAGAGGGGATAGATTGGATGTTGGGAGAACCTTGATCTCTTTGGCCTATTTATAATTAGATAAGATTTAGTTGTTTTTAATAAATCTTTGAGTTTCGCTAATTAGAATGCGACACGTAGCGCGATTTGGCACTGTATATTTCATGAGGTGATGTGACGAAACAAGATTTACTCATTTATTGCTCAAGATGTCCTTATACTTTGTGTTGTCTTATAGTTAAGTCACTGTACTTTTATCCACGTTTAGTTAAGTTACTGTACTTTAATCCAGATTACCTGAAATTCCTCCACTTAATGTAGTTTTACAATTAAGTGGTTATATTTCAAGTCATACTAATCAATAACTACATTCTTGTCACTAGGCATCACTTGAGTAACAATCTTTAACTCTTGTAACATTGTTAATGCAATTTCGTGTGGCTATTCAATATAACAATCACATTGTCAATACAATGTCATTAGTTACTTTTTAATTCAATCATTGTTAAAATAACAATCACATTGTCAATAGCCCCATTTCAATTTTAGGTATTAGCCTTGTAACCTTAGGACATAATTAATGCAATTCAAGTGGTCATTCACCGTCAAATAATGATTACGGTTGTCAATAATTGCATTCTAATCCTTGGCATTCATTTGGGTGATCTTGTAACTTTACAATCGATGCAATTCAATTTGATCAAGTTGTCATATTCCAATTCTTGGTGATTCATTTAAGTGATAATCTTGTAGCCTTACAATTAATGCAATTTAAGTAATTCCTCCATCATTATCAAAATAATAGCCACATTACTTAATTTGTTAAAAATTTGCGAGGTGTTACAGTTATAAATTGTTTTTTATATTTTAGAAATTTTATAATTCATTTTTAATTTTATTGTACTGTCATGCAACGCACGGGTGTTGTTCAAGTATTAATTAAATGAAAGAAGTTAGCGATACAATTTTACTGTACGTTTCCCGCCATTTTTCTTAGAAGTAGATCCTATTTAGTCTTTTTGTTTCCAAATGCAGTAATCAATGTGGTAAAAGCTTTTATATTTCTGATTTTTTTTTAATTTTAAATTTTTATTCGAGTTATCTTATCTTCATGATTCTATTTTCGAATTATCTTATATATATTTTTTAATCGAGATAACCCCTCCGTGATTTCAAACGCTCCTTTTTATTTAAGCAGTTGATAGCTAACTAAAATATCATTATATCACATGAGCTTTGGCGCACTTATACAAAGTTAATAGTTCATCATTTTCATGGATTGATTATTTATATCATGTCAAAATAAAATATAATCATACTTGAACAAATATATAATATTATACTACGATATCAAAATTTTCAGTATTTTTTACATGTGTAAGCCTCTAATTTCTCAAATCTTTATAATCACTTAGATTATTTGAGTTTCAAAAGTTATATTATTTTAAATTATTCTTCCCATACATCACACATGTGAAAACTAGTATTATAGAACAATCATGTTTTGACATTGAAAATTAATTGTGCAACTTGACACATCTAACTCAAAAGCCCAAGCGTACTCCCTTCGGATTCCTTCTTTCTCTTCAGGAGTAGAGTCATTTTCAGATTTAATGTTGAATATCTTCCGAATCTCCTCCGGTGTTTTTTCTTTAATCAGGTCCGCAATAGCTTGGCAGGTAAGATCCACGGGAGGCTTGATGTTCAGATGCTGAGAATCCTGAAAAGTTTAGGATATGCAAGAGCTAATTAAGGATGTTGCGTGGAATCACCAGTTCCTTGTTATTGGGTGGATTGTTTACCGTTATTTCTTGCTTCTGATTCCAGGGGCTAATGATGTTAATGAAATATTTGTTTCAAAAAAAAAAAAAATTAAATGCAAACCAACAATATATATACACACACATATATCATGGTACATATAATAAAATATAAATTATTAATTTTAATTAAAATGATAACAATGGTATATGAATAATATGTACGGCAAACAATTAAGTAATAATCCATAATTATACAATTTACAACCAAATCTACGCTTACTTCTCTTGAATTCTGATAAATTAATAACAAAACCAATTACTCCCGCCGTCCAAATTGTATAGTCTATGTTGCTTTTCTGGAGTGTCCCAATAATATAGTCGTACTTATTTATTAGAAGTCTAAAATTGTATTATATTACTAATTTGCCCTCATTTAATAATTAATTAGAACTATCAATTTTAGATTATACTCATTAAGGGTACATTAGGAACACATATTACAAAATATATATATATATATTTACAATACAATTTTTAATTCATGTGAACTAGCAAAGTGGACTATATAATTGGGACGGAGAGAGTATTAGTAATTCTTGATACGGCCTACAAAATTTCAACTAATAAAAACCTTAACACTAAATAAATAATTAAATCCAATTTATAGCCCAAAGAAAACCGTATAAGCACGTTCATATGGTTATTATGTATATACATAATTCTCGAATGACCTCATTGCCTGGGCTCTTTCTCGGTGAACCTTCATACCTGAAAACAGAAGAAAAAATATTTGTGTCAAGCCGCCTGACAGTTAAAAATGAGCTAGCCATATAGTCTCTACTAATTGGGAGGAGGGGCATTGATGTGACGTTTGGACCCAAGCACTGATAACCTAGCCTCAATTAGAAAATCCTCACTAGTAAGGTCTTTACAATGGAGATCTTCTTTCTCCAACTTCTCGAACTCTTCAGCTCGCTCCCTGACGGACTGCGATATCAATTATGGCCTATCTTCTCTTGAAACAGAAAGGGAACAATTTAAGTATTAGCTCAACGGTCCCAAAGAAACACTTATCGACAACCACTTACTAATTTTCATGAAGTTCATCGCCACATTTGTGTTCTGATAATCCGGGCTAGGTGGGGTCTTCCAGTTGCCTCTTACCTAGAACCAATTCTCTTTCCAATCAGAGACACTCCCATATCCCCTTCAGTAGGTTGCCCCAAAGGTGCTAGCCTCCTGATTTCTGGCGAGCTAACACATAATACCAGTCTTTGCCTCTAGAGGGCGAGGATTTCAATGCATAGTAAGAATCGAAATCCTTAGGGCTAGGATACCCTCAGTCCCTACGCTACTAAAGGGAAAAGACTCTTATGATGGTTATCTACCCCGTTGGTGGGATCTGAAAGGGGGCAACCCCCTAGAACTGCAATAGTCAGGTCACATGCTTGGGAAGAGGAACCCTGAACCTGGTAGCAAACATCATCGTGTTCACAGCTACACACCTCCTCGGAAGGTTGTAGGCTCTTTCTGTCTCATAAGGGACCAGAAAGCAACATCATCTGGCACATTACAATGGCGGTAGATGGAGTACAAATCCACCTCCGTCACTTGTGAGGGGACATCCTTAGCCGCCCACTGCAAATCTTCTTCTGGGGGCACTGCTGCCGGAGGCCATCCACTTGAACTTGCCTCTGCCCCTTATTCCTTACTCACGCTCTTTGCTTGATCAACCCGAATCTCCAACTTCATTTCTCTCCCTCTGAAGCATTCGGTGCTTACCTAGGAAACCTCCTCTCCTTCGCCTGTCATTCTGATTTATCTCGGAAACTACCTAGGGGTCTCAGTAATGATAAAAATTTTTTTACCTGAAAGAGCAAAGATCTCTGAAAGCTTTTGAACGATAGATGGTGCTGAGACAGGAGAAATTTCTTAGCCAAGATAAATGAGAGATGAAAGGGGAGACGGGAGTGAAATGGAGAGTTTAAATAAGGAAGAGGGGAAATGCAGCTTAACAGCTGCGTGTTCCCTTAGAAAGCTAAAAGACACCAATCAAATTAATGATTACCACCTGTAATTTCCCAAGAACGCGCCACTCTACTAAACAGCGGCCACGTGGAGAGGCAAATTAATTTTGAAATTCAAAAGGATAGATTTCAGGCGGTAAAAAGTTCAAGGATAAACCACCAGCCCATCTTCAAGGCCGCTAATCCTGAGCTCCATGAACAGTGACCTTGAGAGGGCATTTTGTATCCACCATGTCGTAGAAAGTCAACATAAGTCAAAGGTCAATGGAGGTCAATGGTCGTTGGGTCTTGAGAACAGGCCCTAAGCGCCTCACCTAACCTAGCGACCTAGAGACCGAGCAGCCATAGGATCTAATGATTCAATCTAGCGACCCCAAGGATAGCCCTACTCTTTCACTCTTGTGACCCAGGGCGTATAGTTACCTCAGCCACATGCTCACAGGTGCCTTAGCCAAAGGTCGTGTCCCAGCTAGTGAAACGAGCATTCCAACTTCGCAAAAGCTTGAGAGCCCACACGAGGAACCTTATCCCTTACGACTGATGGGGCCCCTACATTAAATACAATGTGGAGGTTACTTGTATCGTACGTGGTTTAGATAACCGATGGTCAAAAAAGTGAAGGTCTAGCCTTAGTCGATTAGACCCTTGTGTCATTCATATGGAGTCACAATATATGTACGTAATCATCACGCCCAAGTAAAGGGCAAATGTACATTGTAAGCAGAGGCAAACAAAAGTGAGAAGGGGTTTAACACCCAAAACTCTCATTCTTCTTGTCTTCTATACAATATAATCTTCCATTTATTTAAAAGATTACAACCATTCCTTACCTTCTCTGCATCTATTGCCTATACCGATTTGAATACAAATTTACCGCGAATATAAATCTTGTTTGTTGAGTCGAAAGTTGAATTTGGCATCAACAGAATCTTATAAAAATAGATCTAATATCTATTGTATCTAATAAACATAGATTTATCATAACTGTCATGTTATGACAACAACTTTGTCATAAGATCTCTTGTATATATGTTTAGATGAATTCGTTCAATCTCTCTATCATTTTGTATTATCTTTTCGCAAGAGATATACTGACTCAATACATACTTAGATCACTGATGAGACCCAAATTTCCTTCGCATGTGCGATAGCTCCATTGTTATTACAATCTCTATTGGATCAACAATGCTAGGAACAAATTCAAGTTCAGTTATGAATGTTACGATCTAAACCATTTCATTTACTACTTCCAAAGTTGCTATGTATAAAGCTTAATATCTGAATCAGTAGTCGTATCAATATGGAACTCTTTCCAGTTAATCACACTACTATTATAAATACTTTTTGGATTGGGATATTTCTTTAGTCTTTTCAGACTGAGAACTGATATCAATAAAACCAGGAACTCTAAGTCCATATTTCTTCATAATTTAAGAACATATCTTGAAGTGCTTCTCAAGAATTTAAGAATGTTCACGACCATTATAAGATGTTTTCCAACAGAATTGACCTGGAGTCTACTTTCGGCCTCATTGGCGGAGCTAGGGGGGCCATGCTGGGCCCCGGCCCTCCTAAATTAGAAAACTTTCCATTTTAGTTTTTTTTTTTTTTTAAAAAAATTATATGTAAAGGTAATTTAGTGATGTGTAATATACGACTCACCCATCAGCCCAGTTCTATAATAGCTCCTGGCTCCGCCATTCATAACATGTGAAACATTCGGTTTGGTACATAGCATCACAAACGAGATATATTCTATAGTAACACCATAATGAATTCTATCTATGCAATCTTTCCTAACCCGTGTTCTATAACACTTCTTTTGAGGAAGTAATCCCATCTCTATGGGACCGACTTCTCACATGGACTCTTTTATACAAAATCTTCTTAAGATTTTATCTGTGTACATGGATTTGGATAGGCTAAGCATACTTCTAAATCTATCTCTATAGATCTACATCCCAAAGACATATACTACCTTTCTCAAATCTCAATATGGAGAAAAGCTTTGAATTTTCTATTTATATATGGGGTATGGTGTTCCAATAATTTGTCTCTACACAATATTATGAACATAGTTTAACTCCTACTAACTTCTTGTACACACTATTCCTCTTCATTCTTGAGGTAATCAAACACTTTGATTATCTTACCAAAATGAAAGTTTCAACTCATCCAAAGTTTGATGATACTCAATTTGACTTTATGAATTCAAAATCTCAGATTGTATCATATAAATCCTTACTAACATTCCCATAAAGGAATACAATTTTGACCTCCATTTGGCAAAATATGCTACTTTAGCAATAAGAATTCAAAGTTAATACGTATATATTTATAGATAAGAAAGTTCTATCAAAGTCAATTTTTTTCTTTAATTTTAACCTCTACTACCAATCTTGTCTTTTTAACTTGAGTGTTACCATCCATGTTAACCTATTAGTTGTAAACTAGTTTACAACATATGGATCTTATCCATACTGGCAAGCTAACCAAAGTCCACACTTTGATTGTATACGTGCAAGGGCGGAGCCAATTCAGGACCAGTGCGGTCGATGGACCGCACTGGATTTTTGGGGAAAAAGTTTAAGGTATAGAAGATTGAGTTGCCATGAAAATTTAAAAGAACTTTTGGTAGATTCATCTGAGCAAGAAATGGCGTAGGGAAGTTGGGGAAGAAGACGAATTGGGTTTTAAGTGAAATTACATTATTACCCTTGCTTTTTACAAATGGGCTTGTAAAATAATGTGATTGTTGGGACCAAGACTACTATTTTAACTTTAAAAATGATTTTTTTGGGTACTTTAAAAATGATTTTAAGTTTCCTTAAAATTATTGTTTTATTGTTTTATGTACTATTTTTTTAAAAATTTTTCATAAGTTAACTAGTAGATCACTAAAATAATTAAAAGATAAATATTGTTTATTCCTAGTGTATATTTTTTAGTGCGCATTCTCCGTGTATATTAATTCACTTAACCTTGCATAGTTAATATTATATCAAAAATTTTAATGTTGATTCAGCTTGCCCCCAACTCAAATCAAATTCTCAATTCGTCTTACCTTTTCACTTGTGACTTCAAAGTTTTAAAGTAATTGCCATCCTATTTTCAACCATTAATCTTATCACTACAATACATCAAAATTAAGTGAAGCTACTATGCGAATCGCTAAAATACAACTAGCTATCATACTGTACTAGAAATTCTACCTATGTGAAGCAACATTTCAACGTTGACTGACCGCACTCACACAAAATCCTGGCTCCGCCTCTGAATATATGGAGCTTAATTTGAATTCCATAGCATCAAGTCTTACTTTCAAGTCAACACTTTGGCTTTTATTTTGTGCAGATTGTAGGTTTATCACTTTTAGTTATCAATCTACTTTCGAAAACTATAGGATCATATCCTTAAGTAAATGAATTCCTTTACCCAGTCTATGTAAAGCTGATGTGTTCTTAAGAACCATATTCCTATTACTAGTTTGTACCACATCAAGTGAGGTATATCCACTAGTACATTTAGTCGGTTAATTTCTTTTGTGGTTTCTTGAACCCCTTCAAGAATCACTCCCACTGTTTTCTTAGAATAAACAAATTCTCTAAGAATACAATATAAGATGACATTCATCTCAAATGTGGAGCACAATTGTGTCCAGCAACTCCCGTTAGATAATCCACAGAGAAATATATTATATACTTTTGAAAGTGTTATTACCCAAAATATTTTTGAATTTTGCCCATCGACTTAGATGGTACATGATTTAGTGTGTAACATACAATCTCTATTGCATATCCCAAAACAAGTTTGGAAGAACTGTTTGACATATCAAATTGTAACATATCTAATATGTACAATTTCCCTTCAAATACATTATTATAAAATGGTGTATTTACAGGAATTCACTATAGCATAATTTGATTCTCTGTAAATAATCAATTATACCCCAAAATATTCCTTACTCCGATCGTATCTAAGTGTTAGAATATCTTTCCAAATAGCTTTACATTTCTCGCTTGAAACTTTTGAACATTTCAAAACTTTAATGTGTAGACTTGATCAAGTACATGAAACTATATCTAATATAGTCATCATTGAACTTGATAAAGTAAAAAAAAAAAAAAAACTATACCTGACATTTGTAAACTTTTGTCCAAATACATCAATATGGATTAGGACTTATTTGCCCTTAATGTCAGAACTAGATAGAATCTAGATTATCCTTTATACCTCTTTTGTTTTCTATTCTGATAATTGACCTTTTAGGATTTATAATCCATATATTATCAATCTTATTTCTCTAGTAGATTCTATAATCAAGAATAACCATTATTCTCAATGTCAATGGAACACTATTCATGTCAAAACATGAGTCAGAAATAATATTCTTTATAAAAACTCAATCATAATATCAATATTTTTATCCCAAAACAAAACAAGAGGTAATGATAAAAAAATAGGCTTTAAATGTAGCAACTATTACTTCATTTCCTACTATAAATCCTATTTTTCCAGTCAATAATGATCTACTCTATTTCAGTCTCATTCATATTCTAAAAAATATAGGATTGATATCAAATATTTAATACTTAAGAGACTGAAAAGTAACCTTATCACTCTCATATTGTAGTAAGATCTTCTCTAAGATTTCTTTCTTTCCAAGATGATGATTATATAAGCCTTACATTTTTTATTCTAATGTTCTTTGTCTCTACAAGGGAACTATGAGAACGGTTGAAAGCTTTACACTTGTGAAGAGCTTGGATGGTGACAAATGAGACCCCAAGGCTATCTATAGTTCCACTTCCTTGGAGCAGATGATGGAGATCGATTTGATCTAACAGCTATGATCATGTCTCTAGAATTCTCTAGGGCTATCTACAAGATATTTACAATGGAATATTCTAGAATATCTTCTAGAAAGTTCCACAAAATTCTAGGATCGATTGGTTCTAGAAGATGATCCTTGAATCGGCTTTGTAGATCCTTCCAGTCAAGTGTAAAAACGGGTGGGTCGTCTCACTTGTGTCACAAGCTTATCATTTCACACGATTAGTAACATACGGCCTTAGCGCCGTCCCTCATTCCGCCCCCTACGGTGTAACACTTAGTCAGAGTACAGAGGTTCAAAGTAAGGGACCTGGTCTTCGCAAGGTTTTCCTCTCAACTAGAGAGCCGACTTTAGGGACGTTGGGACCAACATGGAAAGGACAATACAGAGTTAGAGGAATCCTGTTGAACGGGGCCTATGAGCTCAAAGTAGCTAAAGACATGCAAGGAACTGAGTTGATGCACTGTTAGAATGCAGAGTACTTGAAGAACATGGTATCAATTCCATATCGTCTGTATTATTCCCTAGGCTTGTGCATCATAATTGTCAGGTCATGGTTGGTAAATTAGCGTGCCCACGCGAGCCCAAAGTTTCCAGATGATAATTTTATGACCTAGCAATTAATGATATTTTGAGTAATGAATGTTCATTCACTTCGCTGAAAAATATACCTTATTGCAATCTTATATAAGGCAAATATCTAATTATTGAGTAAACGTTGCGCAACTAAAGCGAGAACGAGCTTCTAACCAGTGACCTGACACTCATCTAAAAAGATCTGTTCTTCTAACTCAAAGATGCAACTAAAAGAAGCTTCTAACTAGCAATCTAGTAAGGGGACTGGTTCGATTGTTATATGAGTATGAGTAGAATGAGCCTCTAGTTAGACGACCACACACTTAGGCAAGTTATCATTCAATTTTATCATTGTGTACATAGACCTCTACAAGATTGAGCTTCTTGATAGTGTCTTAACACTTTGATTAGATCTGCTATAACTTGTTTAAGTAAACACGAGCAGGGCGAATTCCCATACAAGTGTTCGCGACCAAATGGCAGAGCTATTTAAATATCAACAATGAGCTGACACATGTGAAATTTTCATTCATTAAAAAGTGCACGGGAGGAACAGGTACAAGCAAAAGGAATACAAAGGAAGGAAGAAAAATCCTTCAAGCTCGGTCTTCCAAAGGAGGAGCAAGATTCTCGGTTCCCCGCCAGCAGGAAGCTCGGCCTCATCGTCTTCTTCATTTGATCTCTAAAAGCTATAGTCTTGCCTGATTTTGGCTATATGCTCTTTAAGGAAGCTCAGGTCATAATCTAGGCGATTTTTCATGACCTTACCAAGAATCTCCTTAGCGGTCTCGTAGTAGAGAGTGGCAGTGTCCTCCTTGTATTCCATTGAGGCCTTGTATTGGCTATTGCCTCCGTGTAGCCTACTAGCTTATCAGAGGATGCTCGGCTCTGGGCCTCCCAGAGAGCCTGCTCGTGGTTTAACCTTTCGGTCGCCAACATACTCTCTAGCTCTTCGATTTTCTTCTGGGCAATCTCTAGCTCGTTCTCCAAATATGCAACCTCATCCTTAGAGATAGCCAAGTCCTATTCCTTTTCTTTCAAGGCTAGCTCAGCCTCTTCTTTTGCCTTGGCTACCTAGCTTTCTTCCTCTATAAGCTTTTTTGCATCATTGATCACCTGGTACACACGAGCCACTATGTGCTAGACCAGAATAGTAGAGCAAGCCTGTATGGATATGCTGGCCTGAAGGATCTCAGCAAACGACATGGAGTGGTGTAGTTCTCCCACTTCTTCAACCACTCACTGGCCATATCGCTCATAGTGTCGGTAAGGTTTCCTTGCAAGCCCTTCAGAGTAGCCTCAAAAGGCTTTTTAGCAAGATTAAAGCCTAGCAAAGCCGTAGGCCTCTCAGACTCTAATTTTTCCAGTGCTACACTTCGAGCTTGGTAAACTAGAAGGTACAGGTTGTCAGCCAGCAGGTCTGGATAGTTTCTCTCCAACTGACACCGTGGCCGGGAGCGAAGAGTTTGAGCGACTTGTTAACGCTTGGCAGGGGGCTCGACAATCACAATGCTTCTAGTAGGCTTGGCCTTCTCATGGAGCCATTTCTTTTGTTCCTTCTTCTTCAGGGCCTTGGCTATCTCTTAAAGTGGCCTCATTATTCCGGCCTTTGTTTCTTTTGTTACCACACAGCTCATCTTTTTTGACCTTTAGAAAGATGCTTTCTCCGTGGAAGAAAACAAGAAGTGTCAGGTCACCAGAATGTAATGAGCCAAGAAAGCTCAAGAAGTTAGAGGAAAAACTGCGACTTACATAATCTGTTCGCCACGTGGAATTGATAGCTCGATGTCAATCAAAAAGTCCTCATCTGTAAGGTTAGCGACGTGATAGTCCTTAATAGCCAACCCAACAACCTTATCGACCCGTTCTATAAAAGGCGGAGACAACAGCTGAGGTCAATCAGTACCTAGCACAAAAAGAGAAAAAGTAAGTATTAGCTCACCAGTTCCAGAATTTTAATTCACAAGTTACTTACTGGCTGTCATGTAGCTCGTTGGCATGCTTATATCCTCATGACTTCGAATTGGTGGGGTCCTTCATTCACCTTCCACCTAGAACTAGTTTTCCTTCCAATTTGGCACCGACTCCTAGACCCCTTTCACCAATTTTCCCCACAACTGTTAAGTTTTTAATTTAGGTCCGGCAACCATATAGTACCACCTTTTTCCACTAGATGAGGACTTCAATAGGTAGTATGAGTCGAAGTCCGTGGGGTCGGAGTAGCCCAAACCTTTGTGTTTCCAAAGGGCAAAAACCCCAATTATCATTCTTTACCAGGTCGCTGGGATTTGAGTAGGGGCAACCCCCCAAAACTGTCACATCTTTGTTATAGGTCGTAGGAGGGGCACCCTAAACTCAGCTTCGAACATTTTTGTGTTCACCGCCACATATCTCCAGAGAGGACAATGAGCCCATTCTTCTTTATAGAGGACCCACACGTCTACACAATCTGGCACATAGTGTTCTGCTGTAACGCCTATAGATCTGTCTCTCTTACCTCTAAGAGGATGTGCTTGTACACCCATGGTAAATCTTTCTCGTGAATGGTTGCAGCCAGAGGCCGCCTACTAATGTTCGCCTCTGCCTCACTGCCCTCTTTTTCACTCTCTCTCTTCTCAATCCAGTCAACTTGAACCTCTGGTTCCACCCTCTCTTTATCTGAAGGCCATTCTACATTTAGCACAACATTTTCCTCATTACCATCCCCTAGTTGAGAACCTTCTCTATTCTCCATCCTAATCACCCACAGGCTAACAAACATATCGAGAGACCCCAAAAAAGTTTTCCTAGCAGAAAAGGTAAAATTATTAACTTTTTGGCAAAGTCGTCACGAAGGCTTTGGTACACCGAGAGAGGATGATTTCTTTAGAGAGAGAGAGAGAGTTTGGTAGAAAGAGTTTATGGAGAATCAATTGTAGAACTAAATGGTACTCTAGCTATAGGCATACAGGTTAGAGTTTTATGGGGAATCAATTGTAGAGGAAAATGGTACTCTAGCTATAGGCACACAGGTTAGAGTGTTAGCTCCTTCACTAGTTGCCAGTTGAGCTAATGAATCAGCTTGTGAGTTTTGAGTCTGGGCTATTTAGCACATCAGCACGGTTGAATTTTTTCAAAGTAAGTAGTACCATTCGATGATAGGTTTTCATGTTCTTTTCTTTTGTATGTAACTCTTCTTTTATTTGATTTACAAAAAATTGCAAATCACTAAAAATTTGAAGGCTTTTGATGCCCAGAGATTGAGCCATATTTAGTCTTGCCAATAGAGCTTCGTATTCTGTTTCATTATTCATGGCTGGGAAGTCAAACCGGAGCGCCTAGTAGTGATATTGCTTATCTAGACTGATCAGTACAATTCCAACACCTATATATTCACTTGTGGATGAGCTGTCTATATAGAGTTCCCATGCTCTGGCATCTACACGCTCAGTCTCTATAGGTTGTGTAAATTCAGCCACTAAATCAGCTTGGACCTGTACTTTGATGGCCGTTCGTGGATTGAATTGAATGTTGTACTGGCTTAATTCAATTGCCCACTTCATCATTCGTCTGGACATCTTAGCTTTAGGCAAAACTTGTCTCAAGTGATAGCTGGTCAGTACGACGATGGGATGCTCTGCAAAATAAGACTTTAACTTTCGATATGAGGTGGCTAGAATATGCGCCAATTTTTCCATAGATAAGTAGCGAAGTTCAGCCAGGTGCAGTACCTGGCTGACCTAACACACTAGGTACTGAACTTTGTGCTCCATTCTGATCATGACAGTACTGATGACATGGGAACAGACACCCAGTTAAAGATAGAGAAGCTCCCATGTGTTGGTTTTGATAGAACTGGTGGAGATACCAAGTGCTTCTTGAGGTCTTCGAATGTAGTTTGACAATCTTTATCCCATACAAAGTTTTTATTCTTCTTGATAACTTCAAAGAATGGACGGCATTTATCTGTGGTACGAGAAATGAATCGATTCAGCGTTGCCAAGCGTCCTATAAGACTTTGAACTTCTTTCATATAAGTGGACGGTCTCATCTCTAGACTTGCTTTTTATTTTGGATGGTTAGCTTCTATGCCTCAAAAGCTAACCATTTATCCTAGAGATTCCCCAAAACTCATCCCAAAGGAACCTTTTTTTGAATTGAGCTTCATTTAGAAGTATCTCAAAATCCTAAATACTTCTGTCAAATCACTGATGTGATCTGACGCCACCAAACTCTTTGTGAGCATGTCATCCATATTAACTTCTATGGTGTTCTATATTTGTTTCTAGAACATTGAGTTTACCAGTCATTGATATGTCACACTTGCATTTTTTAGCACAAACGGCTTTATCTTGTAGCAGTAAAGACCTCTATCTCTAAAGAATAAGGTATTCTCTTCATCTTCAGAGGCCATTAGTAGCTGATTATATCTAGAGTATGCATCCATAAAACTCATAAGCTCATGCCCTACCGTGGCATCAATTATCTTTTGGACATTTCAAAATTCAAAAGGGATCTAACTCTTAGGCAGCAAAAATCTCAGATGAATAATTGATTAGCTATCAAGGTCGTTAACTTTGAAGCTCAGGGATAGTGACCTTGAGAGGGCATTTTGTAATCACAAGGTTGCTAGGTCTCCAAAGTCAAAATGTGGGCCACGCACGCCCCATTCTGCTTAAGCGACCTAAAACCCTAAGAAATAAACAACGGACATGGCGACCTAACGACCAAACTTTCATTTGGCGATTTGAAAAACTCGTCGCAGCTCGCTAGGTCGACGAGTCTATAAGGTTGCAAGGTCACGACCCAAAAAAAGTGCCAGTCTGGTAGTAGCCTGCAGGCCGTGTACAGAGCCTTATCATTTACCACTTGATAGGACTTCATCATTAAATGCTATTGTAGTGGCAGCCTTTCCAAAGCAAATTTCAATGGCCAAAGTCAAAAAGTGTAGCCTTAATTTTAGTCGATTTGACCCATGTACAACTCTTGTAGGCCCAGCATTAATTGCTTGTAATCATTGTTATATGTGAGTACTTGCTATAAATAAAAGCAATTAATACTGAGAAGGGGTAGAACCTACATCTCATTTCTCATTATCTCTTGCACATTTAATTCTCTAGTTCACTTATTACATTTATTGTCCGAATCGATTCAAACACAAATTTCCGGCGTAACAAATTTCGTTTGTTGAGTCAAAGTCAGAATTTAACATCAACATTTTTCTTCGTCAAACTTGACAGTTTCCAGCTCTTCAATAGGTTCAATTCGAGGTCTCTTCGGACTAAGTTTTGCTTATTTAACTGTTTTGTATTTGACAAATGAACTCGCACAATGGCAAGAAGATGTACCTGACATTAGCTAGGAACGCAAACATATTATGTACACTTGAGAACGGTTGCAAAGCTCACAATGCTTGGGGACTCATGGCTATGTACAAATGAGGACTCCCTTAGCCATATTTGTAGTTCCACCTTTTTGGAACAGACAGTGGAGATCGTTTTGATCCAAAGGGTACTATTGACCTACTAGAATTATCTAGAAGTATGTACAACATTCTAGTATGGACAGAATGTTCAAAAACTGACTAGAGCCGTCTAACGTAGCCTATTAGCTTCCAGCACGTACGTCTCCCGAATATGTTGCCTTATTCTAGGACGTTCCATTCTAGAACATTCTATACCGTTTTAGTCCTCTTCAGTAAGCCCCAAATTTCTCTAGAATCTTGACCCATCTACAAACGCCCCACAAGACGCTAGAGACTTCAACCAGCATTTGACCCCAGAACCTTCTAGAACAAACACCGCCCAGTACCTCTTTCAAACTTTTAGAATCTTCCATGTCTGTCCGCAGCCATGCTTGTGGCCGTTCCACCTCCGTTGTAATCATTTTACCTTGGCCATCCCCTGTGCCTCTATTGATGTCGTCTCGTGCACTCCTTGTGCATCTCAGCATCGCCCACATGTTGCCAATACAGCCGTTTCACTTGTGGGCCATGACACTCTCCTCCACCTATCACGGTGAAGCCTTCATTGTAATGCCACTTGATGCACTTCTTGCAAGCATCATCCCCTAACATGCTCGATCATTCCCAAGTATGTGACCTCTACTTGGCTTGTCCCCTCAACTAACTGCATCCTTGAGATCATGGCCGCACTTGGCGCCTCCATCATCAGGGATCACGATGGTGTCTTTTCTCCAAATATACGTGACGCCCTCGCACCCAGTAATAACACGTCATTGAACTTTCCGTATGAAGGCCAAGGCCAGCATAATGCCAGAGCCATCCATCCACGTAACTGAAAAGTCAACCGGCACACTCTATAGTTTATGTGTCACGTCCAGCATGTGACATGGCAAAATCAGTAGCATGCTAGTGAGGCCAAGACGTACATGGAGTATGGGACATGGCCTTTAGAGAGGCAAGTGGGCGAGGTTGAGGAGTGCATGGCGCAAATGCTACGCATGCCCAGGGATGTACGCATGGCAGTACAAGACAACAGTTGGTTAGGCAGACCAGGGAGGCTATGGAACATTCTGAAAGCTTGTGGAACGTGTGCTGAAGGGTTGGGAATCTAGAAGATTTTGGGGCTGACAAGAAGAACTTAAAACATTGTGGAGCTTCCCAGAATATGGCAGAACATTCTAAGACATGCTAGAAACTAACAGGCCAGACCAAGTGGGTCTGGTTGGGTCTAGAAGGATTTGGCCAGCACTAGAGTCTTGTAGAAACCTTGTACATAGTAGTAGAGTCTAATAGATAGTTGTAGAGTCTTCAAGAGGGCCTATCTGGGCCGTCAGATCAATACGATCTCTATCGTCTATTTAAGGAGGTGGCAACTATAAATAGGGGCCAAGGGTCCCTATTTTGGCATAGAGTGGTAGGTGTGAACCTTAGAGTGAGTGAGGGTGCACAAGAATGTAAATGTCATTTGTAAGTATAGATATAGTACAGTTGCTTTCCTAGCTAAATGTTGGGTGTATTTTTTTACCGTTGTGTGAGTACAGTTGCTGAGTATGGTCACTCGTTCTAGTCCGAGTGAGCGAAAGGCTGATTTAGTACTATACCAGAAATGGTGGAACATGGACGATGCTAAGGTCGCGCCCTGTATATCGTTTGAGGCAATAGGTGTGTGACACATGGCATAGCTACACCTCCCTTTCTATGTTGTCGATAGGTTTGGATACTATCCGTTTTCCTTGGAGACTTGGATACCTAGCCGACTAGCCTCTCCTTTTGTCATGAAGCTATATATGACCCTCCCATCTACAAGCACACAAACTTTGCCCCTATTGGTGTAGCACTTCGTGAACAATATTTACCTCCCTTCTGGCATCCCTATAGCTGGCTCCTATGCCATCCCCTCAATGACATCCAAGAGTTGTAGTGCCCTAACTTATTGGATGTCCCTTTGATCATCCTTCAGCCCCTTTATGACAGTTGATAATCATCATATCATGGGGCAATCTCTAATAGTGTACCGCTTCTAGATGCGTATGGTCTTTTCTTACCATCACGTTCTTTGTAATTTTGGAGACCGACATCTTTTCTTTTCCATCCTTGGTCGCCTGCAAGGTACAATGATGTGCTCTGAAGTCTTTCAAGTATTTGGGCTGATCCTCTTTGGACTCTTTTCTCTTCAAGGTGTAGGTAGTGTGGAGCCCGTCTGTGAAGTGGAAGAGCAAGTCACCTTCTACTGTGTTAGGAATTTGAACCATAAGTATGGTGAACCCATTAACATATTCTCAAAATGTCGTCTTTGGCATCAATTCCCTTAGTTTCTTATAGGCCTCGTAGACATTGTTCTCCAGGTAGAATTATTGCTTCAACTCTTGTTTGAAGGTCTCCCATGCGCCGGCTTTGCAATCCTCTCTTTCTATCTCTCTCTCTATCTCTCAATGTCAGCATGCTTACTATCACAGACTTAGTGTTCCACCCCTTATGGTAGGTAATCATCCCACAAGGTAGGTAACGCGTGACTTAGTGTTCCACCCCTTGTGGTATGATGCTAAATCAGCTTGAAGCCCTCAGACAGGTATTAGCGAACCGTGTTCGATAGTTGAACTCACATAACAGCAAGAAAATACATCCAATGTTAGCTAGGAATGAAAATGTACAATATACACTTGACAATAGTTGTAAGGCTTGTGGACTCACTCTCTCGAATGGCTGAGATGTTCTAGAGCAGGCTAGAACCGCCGGCTCTGGTTTACCAGCTTCCAGTACATACATCTCTTGAACGTTCTACCATATTCTAGGACATACCATTTCAGAACATCCCGTAGTTTTCTAGTCTTCTCCAGTCAGCCTAGAATTCTCTAGAATCCTGGCCCATCTGCACACATCTCGCAAGATTCCTGAGACTTCCACAAACTCTTGGTCTCGGAACCTTCCTAAATGCCCTCTATCTAGCACGTCTTTCAACCCTCCAGAATGTTCCCCTACCTTTTGGGTCTTACATCATTGTAGTAGTTTCTTTTGGCTGTACGTGCATGTCCCTTCCGTATGTCTCCATTGCGTCGGTTTCTGCTTCAGTCTTACTCACATGACCCTTTCGATGCTTTCTCTTGCATTCTTTGTGTGTCTTGAACTCACCCATGTGTGGCTGACTCTAGTGTGTGACATGCAGGACGTAACATGACCATGAAAATGCGAGCTGATATATGGTGATTCAGGACAACTAAATGCCCTCACATGGCCGCGCTTGATTGGAGAAGTTCAGTGAGCGACACAGAAGTTGCAAATTTCTCCCATTTCTTAGACCAGCCCTTGGCCATGTTGCTCATGGCATCTGTATAGCTCCCAGGCAAGCCTTCCAAGGTGGTCTCAAATAGCCTCTTGGCAAGATTAAAACTGAGCAGAGCTTTGGGCCTCCGATCCTTCAACTTCTCCATTGCACCCTTGCGGTTAGGTTGAATGGAAAGGAATAGGTCGTTAGCTAATAGGTCCAATGTCCCCTTTTCCTGAGCAAGCAGCCCCTTCCCACTAGACACAGGGACCAGGGGCAAAGAGTTAGAAGATGAGCCAAGAGGAGTAGGGTCACCGGCAGCCCGTTGGCATTTTGCAGGTGGATCAACGACTACGAGGTAGGGTGTGGACATAAACTTCTTTACAGTAGCCTTCTCCCGGAGCTGTTTCTTCTACTATTTCTTTTGTAAGGCCATGGCTACCTGTTCTGAAGACCTCATCTCTTGAGCCTTTCCCTTCCAACCCTTAGGTAAGCTTTTCCTCCCTTAAAAAAAATCAAACTGTTAGGTCGTGAAGAAAACATAAGTGAGCCCAGAACATTGCAACTTATGGTTTTCGGGACCGCTAGCACTATGTTTTGACCCTGGCGCTGATAGCCGGGTTTCAATTAGGAAGTTCTCCTCAGTAAGGCCCTTAACGTGATAGGCTTAAGCTTTTAACCTAGCGACCTCTTGAGCTAGTTCTTTGAAGGTGAAGGATATCTGCTGTGGCTAGTCAACTCCTGAAACAGAAAAGGGAAAAATTAAGTATAAGCTCATCTACTCAAGATGAAAGCTTATTGGGGAGCCATTTACTAGCATTCGAGTAGCTCATTGCCATGTTCCTATCCTAGTAGCCTGGGCTTGGTAGGGTCTTCCAATTACCTCTTACCTGGAGCCAACTCTCCTTCCAATCAGGGACCGGCTTGTAAACCCCCTTTACTAAACTTTCCTAGTGGCGTTGGGCTCCTGATTTGGCATGAGCTGCCATATAGAACCACTATTTTCTCCCAGAGGGAGAGGACCTCAACAGGTAGTAAGAGTCAAAGTCCTCAAGGCTAGGATACCCCCAGCCTTTATGCTACCAAAGAGTGAAGACTCTGATTGTGATCTTCTACCCAATCAACGAAGGGACAACCCCTCAGAATTACAACAAGTTAGGCACAAGTCTAGGAAGAGAAACTTTGAACCCAGCCTCGAACTTTTTTGTGCTCATGCCACACACCCCTTCAAAGGGTGGTGGACCCTTTTCCCCACATAGGGGACCCACAAGACCACGTCTTCTGACACTTGACACCACTAATGGACCATGCACAAATCTTTCTTCCTTACCTGTGAAGGGATATCCTTACACGCCCATGGAAGATCCTTCTCACGTACTACTGCTGCCAGACGCCACCTGTTAGAGCTTACCTCTGCTTCCTCCTTTTCTTCCTCACTGTCTCCCTCCATCCAGTCAACACTCACCTGAACTTCCTCTCCCTCTTCCTCTCCACTCTCTATCCTGATACCACAAATTTCTGGTGAATGAGGCGAAGGTAAAAGAGAAATACCCTTGAATATCTGAAATATCTGAAGAAGTTACCTTAAGGAAAGAATCCTCTAAAGTCTTTAAAGTGTGTTGACAGGTACTAGATCCTTTGGTATAAATAGTGCAATATCGAAAGGCAGACTTTTACAATGAAGGCCGGAGATGAATGGGGAAAAGCGAGTAAGGGAAAGACTATAAATAAGGTTGTGAGAAAGATAACGTGAGGTGGCCGCGTTTTTCCTTGGGAAACGAAGGGCAGCAATAAAATTAACAATTACTGCCTGCGAATTCTCTAAAACATGTTATTCCAGTAAATGGTGGACACGTGGCAAGATTGGGCTGGGCCTAGAGATTTTGAAATTTAGAGGGTCTGGTTTAGGCACCAAAAAATCTTTTGAGAGCAAAGGTAAAATCTTCAAGGCTGCTAACCCTGCAACCCAGAAACAACGATTTTGAGGGGGCATTTTGTGGTAACTAGATCGACAGGTCAATAGAGGTCAACAGTCAAAGGACCCTAATAGCAAGTCCTCCGAACTTAGCTAGGCCCGACGACCTAGACGACCTAGTGACCTGAGGTTCTTAAAACCTATCATCACATAGTCACTTGAAGAGCTAGCCATCACTTGAATGGTTACACGTTTCGGAATCAGGTCGCTATTTCATCTAGGTCGCGAGGTCGTGACCCTAAAAAATGCTAGCTAGATAGTGGCTAGCAAACCCACGTGTGAAGCCTTATCAGATATTGTTGATGGGATTCTAGCGTTAAACGTGGCAACTTGTCCCATACTTGACAAGGACAACCGTCAGTCAAGAAGTGAAGGTCAAGCCTCAGTTGATATGACCCACATGTCACCTCTATCGGCCCAACATTAAATGCATGCAGCTATTATCCTCATGTAATTATATGCTATAAATAGAGGCAAGTAAAATTAAGAAAGGGTTCGACACCCTACATTCATTCTTTTTGTCTTTGTCACATTTACTCTCTTCTGTTTATTATAAAAATTCTATAGGTTTTTGCATTAAATATAGATATCGGTTAAACGGTTAAAATACGAATTTCCCGAATAAAAAAATCTTGTTTGTTGTACCGAAGGCCGAATTTGATGTCAACAAATTAGCAGTGTTTGTGGGAAACTATACAAAAAGCTGTGTAAAAACTGGCGTCCGATAAAAAATGAACTTTAGGCACAAGTAGAGGAGTTGAAGATGTTTCGAAAGCCAAAAAACCGAAAGTAGTAATGCCGGACTGCCTTTTGGGTTCTGAAAGAACATAAACATGGCCGGTCTGACCCTTCACGACCGGTGGCAAAAACGGAAGCAGAGACCCTCTGGTGACAAGTGGAGGCTCTCGTGGAAGAAGTTCGGCGGTTACAACAACACAACCCCCAAGTTTCCTACTAGAACATGACGGAATCCTCCCATACTGACTCTCCTTGGTGTGTTGAAAATGCCGAAGGATCCCTAGCAAAGATGAATCACTCTGACATAAAACTTTAATCGGCCGGTCTCTAACGAGAGGGCTGCACCAGCTACCTCAAGAAATGCAGCATGGAGCAGCGTTTTCACAAGATTGGTTCCCCGTCCTCAATGAGGTCCTAAAAGGCCTAGATCCCCAGAACCCCCGTGAAGAAGCGAATGCAAACAGAGAGGAGAAGCCCAACACACTATAGCCACGTGTTGAGCTCGCATCCAAGGACCCCTTAACATCAGCGGCCAGTTTACCAGCAGACTTACAAGCTGGATGAGCTAAGGAAATTACCGTGGGATACACTTTTGACCTCTTGAAGGATGATCCAATTTTGCTTGAGGCAAATCCCGTAGAGAGGCCGATGAAGAATGTTGGCCAGTCCAAATACTGTCACATGACCGTGGGGCACGACAAAAATGGCTACAGGCATCTAAAACAAGAGTTCAAATAGTTGAATGGATAGGGACATTGGGGCGACTACATTGCAGATCACCAAGGGCAGGACAGACAAGCTCGTCTCCTAGCATATGTCAAACGTTCGTGCTCTACTGAACCAACCTCCGGCTGAGATCTGCATGCTTCGTAATGGAAACCTAGATATGGAGGGTTCTAGGAGACAAATGAGAGGTCTCATGCGAAAGGCCCAGATTTGCCATCACTTACCCAAGATGTAAGTCCCTTTCCCTCAAGCGAATTCTTTCTTCCCTTGCTACGAAGGAGCCAGCGGCTTAATTAATCCCCACGTGAGCTCCCCGATTATTACCATGCCAGTGTCTAGAATCAAAATTCATAAGATCTTGGTAGATAATGGCAGCATTGTAAACAATATCTAATGAAAATTTTCCATGAATTAAGATAGACCCAGAGAATCGAAGGACTTATAGAACTAGGCTTTGAGGCTTCACTGAAGACCATGTAGAGGCTAAGGGAGATTACGCTCACTATGGAACTAGGAGATAAACTTCACAGAATAAGAATTACGGAGGACTTTGTTGTCGTAGATGTGCCCTCCAATCACAACGCCATTCGGGGATGGCCCATTCTGTATGAGCTTGAGGCCATGGCCTCGATATTCCGCTGCACCATGAAGTTCCCTACCAACCAAAGAACCGCCAACATGCCTCGCAAGAACGCAACTCAAACTATGCCACCAATATAGTGCTTCCATCGGATATTCATACCCTTGACCCCTAAGCTGATAATGCAAGGACGGAAACTTGTTCCAGTGATGAGCTAGAGATTGTAAAGCTTAATAACACCAAACCAGAGGTAGAGGTCAGAGTCAGGGCAGGGTTGAAAGAGCCAATGAGGACTCAGCTCATCAAGTTCTTAAACCAAAGCCTAGATGTCTTTGGATGGGTTCACAAGGACATAGAAAAGATCGATCCCAAGCACGCCTACTATAAGCTCAATATTGATCCTAACGCCAAGCTTATAACGTAGAAGCCGCTGCTCCTTAATGACAAGAGGTATGAAGCCCTAGCCAAGGAAATAGATAAATTACTGGGGAGTAAATTCATAAAGGAGGCCCTATACCCCCTATAGGGTAGCCAACCACCCTTCTGGTCAAAAAGAACAATGGAAGCTGAAGGATCTGCATTGATTTCATGGACTGAATAAAGTAAGAACGAAAGACAGCTTTCCTTTACTTAGGATCGATCAGATGGTTGATGGTACTGCTGGACATGAACTGCTTAGCTTCATAGATGCCTACTCTGGCCACCATTAAATCCACATGCTCCCTGGCGATGAGGAGAACGCATCATTATAATCGATAAAAGACTCTATTACTACAAGATTATGCCATTCGGGTTGAAGAACACTTGGGCAACTTACCAACAATTGGTGACTTTAATGTTCAAGGACCAGCTTGGAAAAACTATAGAGGTATACATTGACGACATGCTTGTCAAGATCCTTTGAGCTGATCAACACATTGAAGACCTCTCTAGAATGTTCCAGGTCTTCAGAAGCTATAAGATGAAACTTAATCAGAAGAAGTGCTCCTTAGGAGTAGTCTCTGGGAAATTCCTAGAGTACATGGTCAATTAGAGAGGGACTGAGGTGAACCCAAAAAAGTCAAAGCAATCATGGAGACAGAAGCTCATAATTCATGGAGGCAAACCCAAAAAAGTCAAAGCAATTATGCGTTTAATGGGGCGAATCGCCACTGTAAGCTGCTTTGTATCATGATCGACGAGCAAGTGCTTCGAGGCCATCAAAAAGTCAAAGGAATTTATATAGATGGAGGAGTGCTGGGCTGAAGAAGTACCTTTCTTCTCCTCCCCTGCTGTCTAAACCATTGCACGGCGTGACACTTTCCTTATACTTAGCTCTTTCAGAATCATCAACTATCACAGTCTTGGTCAGGATGAAAGGATCGACTCAGCTCTCAGTTTACTACGTAGGCCATGCTTGACACAAAGAGGAACTATAATACCCCTTATAGAGAAGCTCGCATGTACTCTCGTAATTGCTTTGAAGAAACTCCGACCTTACTTTTTTGAGCACATGAGCGACATCATGACCAGTGTTCTACTGAGGCAGGTGCTCCAAAAGACCAATCTATCAGGTCATCTGGTCAAGTGGTCTATGGAGCTTAGCTGGTATAACATTAACTGCAAGCCGATGGTGGCTATCAAAGGGCAAGCCCTAGCTAATTTCATAGCTGAACTCACACCCACTGAGTCCAATCTCGACAGCCTTGAGCCTTTGACATGGGAGTTATATGCTGAAGGATCTTGTACTAGCCATGCTTCTGCAGTTGGGGTCTTCCTTGTCAGCCCCACGGGGAGCTACCACTGCCAAGCTATTAGATTTGACTTCAACGCAACCAACAATAAATCGGAATATGAAGCAGTTTTGATAAGGGTCAGTATGACAAAATCAATTGGCATCAAAAGATTGATTATCGAGAGTGACCCCTAGCTCGTTGTGAACTAGACAAGCAGGGTTTATGAGGTATGAGGTGAGAAACTCTCCCTCTACCAAAGCAAGCTAATAGAAGAACTGAAGGATCTAAATCAATTTGAAATTATATGAATCCTACGAGCTGAAAACAGTAATGCCGATGCCTTGGCCAAGCTCGCGACTTGCCAATGGAATGGACAACTCAGCAGCACCCCAATTGGAGAGCTAGCGGCCTCATCCATTGACAAAATAGAAGCGACAGTAGTAGAGATAAACCAGGTAAGCAACTAGATGGACCCTATCATCCAGTTCTTAAAGAAGCGAGTAGCCTCCCAGGCATTAAGGCTAAAAAGCTCAGACACTTAGCTGCCAGATTCTCGCTAGTTGATGGGAAACTGTACAAAAAGAGCTTTATCAGGCCACTGTTAAGATGTCTTGTCTCTGTTGAAGTGCGAGCTATATTGGAGGAAGTATATTTTGGGGTCTACGGTAACCACTCAGGCGTCCAAGCCCTCACGTACAAAATCCTAAGGCAAGGATATTTCTGGCTAAGAATCCGGAAAGCCACTATCGACTTTGCCAAGGCCTGTGATAAGTGCCAAAGGTTCGCCTCTCTCATTAGAAGCTCATTAGAAGAGCTGACCTTGGTTATAGGCCCATGGCCCTTTACAAAGTGTGGTGTAGATCTTATTGGCCTACTCCCAAAAGGCAAAGATGAAACTCAATTTGCTATTGTACCTGTGGACTACTTCACAAAATAGGTCGAGGCTGAAGCTCTTACTACCATTACGGAGCAGAAAACAACAAGCTTCATCTGAAAGTCAATTATTTGCAGATTTAGAGCTCCAAATACCGTAGTCACGGATAATGGCAAACAATTTGACGATGCAAAGTTCAGAGCATTTTCTAAAGAGCTAGGCTTGAAAAACATCTACTCTATCCCTCATCACACACAGGCTACTGAAAGGTTAAAGCTGTCAGCAAAAGTATCAAACAGACTTTGAAAAAACGCTTGGAAGCTCGAAAATAAAGCTGGGCTGAGGAGCTCCCTGCAATTCTGTGGCCTTATTGAACGACCTGTCAAACCACAACAGGCAAAACTCCTTTCTCCCTCACATAAGGGGCCAAAGCTATGTTCACAATCGAGTTATACGTCCCTACCTCAAAGGTGACATGCTTCAACGAGACAAGAAATGACGAGCTCCTCGCCAATGAGCTCAACTTTGTTACTGAAAAGAGGGAGCGGGATGAAGTTGGGAACAAGGTGTACAAGTAAAAATGTGCTAAGTCTTACAATACCAGGGTCAGAGTGCATAGGTTCGCAGGAGAGACCTAGTTCTCCTCAAGGTTTTCCTCTCTACTAAAGAGCTGGCCTCAACCTTGGGACCAACTTGGGAAAGCTCTTACAGAGTCAGGTGAATCTTGTCAAACGGGGCCTACAAGCTCAAAGATTACTATCAATAACCAGGTGTCGACAATAAATTTACATGAAAGTTATGTATTTCTCCCATTTCTTGAACTAGTCCCTGGCCACGTTGCTGATGACATCTGTAAGGTTCTCAAGCATGCCTTCAAAGGTGGTCTTGAATGGCCTCTTGGCAAGATCAAAGGCAAGTAGAGCCTTGGGCCTCTGGTCCTTCAACTTCTCTATTGCATCCCTATGGTTAGGATGAACGGGGAGGAATAGGTTGTCAACCAACAGGTCCAAGGTCCCATTCTCCTGAGTAGTCAGCCCCCTCCCTTCCTAACACGGGAACCAGGGACAAAGAGTTGGAAGAGGAGCCAGGAGAAGTACGGTCGCAGGTCGCCTGTTGGTGTTTCGCAGGTGGATCAGCGACAACGAGGTCAGATGGTGGCACAATCTCCTTTCCAGTAGCCATCTCCCAGAGCTGTTTCTTCTACTTCTTCTTCTGTAAGGCCGTGGCTACCTATTCTACAGACCTCATCTCTTATGCTTTTCCCTTCTGACCCTTAGGTGAGCTTTTCCTCCTTGAAAAGAACATCAAATTGTCAGGTCATGAAGAGAATAGAAGTGAGCCCCAAACATAATTGCAACTTGTGATTATCAAGGTAGGTGGCACTATATTCTGACCTCGGCACTGATAGCCCAATTTCAATTAGGAAGTCCTCGTCAGTAAGATCTCTAATGTGATGGGCTCAAGCTTCCAACCTAGCGACCTCTTGCGCCTGTTCTTTGAAGCTTGTGGATATCAATTGCGGACGGTCAGCTGTTGAAGCAAAAAAGGAAAAAATTAAGTATCTGCTCATCAACCTGAAAAGAAAGCTCATTAGGGAGCCACTTACTGACAGTCGAATAGCTCGTTGCCATGTTTGTGTCCTGGGCTTGGTGGGGTCTTCCAATTATCTCCTACCAAGAACCAGCTTTCCTTCTAATCAGGGACCGACTCAGAAACCCTTTCTACCAAATTTTCCCAGAGGCATTGAGCTCCTGATCTGGGGTGAACTGCCACATAGAACTACAATTTTCCCCAGAGGGAGGGGACTTCAATAGGTAGTAACAGTCAAAGTCCTCAAGCTGGGATAACCTCAGCCCTTATACTGCCAAAGGGGGAAGACTCTGATTATGGTCCTCTACGCAGTCGGCAGGATCTATGTGGAACCCCCTTAGAATTTCAATAACTTGGTCACATGTCTAAGAAGAGGAACCCTGAACCCAGCCTCAAACATTTTTGTGTATGTGGCCACGTACCTCCTTAAGGGAATTACGCTCTTTCCCTTTCTAAGGGACCCATAATACCATGTCATCCAGCACGTGACACTGCTGATGAATTGTGCGCAAATCCTTCTCCATTATCTATAAAGGGATATCCTTACACGCCCTCAACAGATTCTTCTTACGTATTACTGCCACAGCAGTCCACCTGCTAGAGCTTGCCTCTGCTTCCTCCCTCTCTTCCTCACTGTCTCTCTCAGTCCAATCAGCACTCGGCTGAACTTCTGTTCTCTCACCACTCTTCATCTTGATACCATAAATTTCCAGTGAACAAGGTGAAAGTAAAAGAGAAATATCTGAGAATCTCTGAAATAACAAAAGAAGTTACCTTAAGGAAAGAATCCTTCAAGGTCTTGAAAAGACATTAAGAGGTACTAGATTCCTTTAGGTGGGCAGTGCAATATCAAAAAGAAAACTTTTACATGGAAGGCAGGAGATAAAAGGGGAAATAAGAGTGAGGGACAGAGTATAAATAAGGTTATAGGGAAGATAAAGCATGGTGGTTGGGTGTTGCCGTAGGAAATGAAGTGGCAACAATCAAATTAATAATTACTACCAGCAAATTTCCTACAACACACCATTCAACTGAATGGCAGAAACGTAGTAAGATTAGGCCAGGCTAGGAGATTTCAAAATTCAGAGGGTCTGGTTTAGGCATCAAAAAAATCTTTTAAGAGCAAAGGTAAGATCTTCAGACCTTGAGGGGTTTTTGGTCACTAGATTATCAGCTCGATCGAGGTCAACGGTCAAAATACCGTAAAAATAGGTCCTACGTAGTTAGTTAAGCCTAAAGACCAAAACGACCTGACGATCTAAAGTCCTTAAAACCTATCATCGCCTAGTGACTTGAAAGGCTAGCCATCACTCGAGTGGTTATACTTTTCGACATTTAGATATCCAAGTTGCTATTTCCTCTAAGTATTGAGTCCCTAACCCTCAGAAATGCAGGCTAGATAGTAGCTTACCAACCTACATACGAAGCCTTATCGCTTATTGCTGATGGGATGCTAGCTTTAAATGTGGCAACCTAACCCATGTAGGATAGGGATAGCCGTCAGTCAAGAAGTGAAGGTCAAGCCTTAGTTGATGTGACCACCATGTCACCTCCGTTGGCACTACATTAAATGCACATAATTATATGCTATAAATAGAGGCAAATAAAATTAAGAAAGGGTTTGACAACCTAAATTTGTTCTTCTTACCTTTGGCACATTTACTCTCTTCTTCTCCAAGTTTTTGCATTTAATATTGATATTGGTTCAAATACAAATATCCCCGTAAATAAATGTTGTTTGTTGCGCAGAAGGCCGAATTTGACGTCAGCAGAACTCTTTGGGCTTCTTGTTGTCTACCCTTGATGTGCTAGCTCCTGTACTCACACCCGCGTTAGTTGCCATCTTACACACCACCAAGTCTTCACGCATCTCATCGCAAAGCTTGTTGAGCTGGGCTTGAATGGCCGGTAGCGCATCCATCACATGTAAAGAATGGCAGTGAGGACGGCAGAACAGAAAGGAAGTACAATGTTTTGGAAGTTTGAAGAATGTGACGAACGGAGTACGTTCTTGAAGGTTCCGGGGTCAAATATCAGTGGAGGTCTCCAAAGTCTTACGGGACGTGTGTAGTTGGCTAGGTATTCTTGAGAATTCTGAGGTTGACTAGAGAACACTAGAACTGTATAGAATGTTCCAGAAGGGCACAACCCATAGTACAACAAAATATTTTGTAGACATATTCACTGGAAGCTGGAAGGCTGGACTGGACATTTCTAGTCGGGTCTAGAACGTTTCAGCTACACTAGAATGTTGTACATAAGTGTAGATAATTCTAGAGGACATATCATGGCCGTTAGGTCAAAATGATCTATACCATCTAAAAGTGTATATAAGTGTATATAGTATGTTTACATTCCAACTAATGTTGAGTTCATTTTCTTGCCACTGTGTTAGTTTAGCTGCCGGGTACAGTTTATCGTACTGGTCTAAGTTGTTCAGGCTAACTTAGATTTAAATCATAAGGGGTGGAACGAAGGATGATGCTAAGGCTACGACTACATATCACGTGGGATGACAGACGCATGGCAGGTGGCATCAGAGCGAAACTGAGGGGTGAGCCGGTTTTGGACGAGGAGTCAAGATGGCTGGCAGGGAGAACGTATCGAGCACTACATTAGGAGACGTCCTGCCAACAAGTGGCATAGACGAGTAGGAATGAGAGGCTATTGCCAAGAAGGGCAAGATGATGAGGCACCGTAGTAAGAGCACGGTGAGCGGTATTTCCAGCGACCATATTTGGCAAGCCGTCATAATGAACATAGGTAACCATATTGAAGCCGCTGAGTGGGGGCTGGCCACCTTAGAGGAGTACATGTTGGGATGACTTGAGGCTCTCCAAGGGGAGTAGGATGGGGCCCGAAAGGACGTGGCCACTTTCAATGCAAGAGTGATGGATGCAATGATGGCCATCCAAGACCAAGTTGACAAGCTTTACAAGAAGGTTCCTGAAGACTTGGTGATGTACAAGTTGATAGCTAGTGCAGGTGTAGGTATAGGAGCTGACATGTCAAGGGTGGACTATCTGAAGCCCAAGGAGTTCAATACAAACAAGATGCCAAGGCAGTTGAGGACTTTTATGGCATATAGAGGTATATTTCGAGTGGATCAACATGGTCGATGATTGAGCCAAAGTACGGCATGCCACAATGTACCTTAGTGCATGGCCTTGCTATGGCAGCATGTAAGTATGCCTACATTGAGAGAAAGGCGTGCATCCCCTACATTGAGAGAAAGGCTTGCAAGGTTGATGCACAGCATGACTTCAAATGGGAGTTGAAGTGGCAGTTCTACCCAGAGAATGTTGTCCATGAGGCCTGCAAGAAGCTAAGGGAATTGAAGCATAGGATGATGGTTTGGGAGTACGTTAATGAGTTCACCACACTTATGCTTCAAATTCCTAGTATGGCTAAGGATGACTTGCTCTTCTACTTCAAAGACGGGCTCTAAAATTAGGCATGTATAGAGTTACTAACACGTGGAGTCCGCAATGTGGACGAGGCCATAACTACTTCAAAATCATCAGGGGACTACTGCAAGACCGATGAAGGAACTAGGAGTCCAAGGAAGGCCAGGCCAAAGGCAAGAGAGAAGTCAGGGAAATGTTGTCTCACTTTATGGGCAGACTAGGATGGAAGAGCAAGGACGTCGATTACCAAGAGCACAAGGAATGGAAGGCTAAGAAGGTACCATACATGCCTAAGTGTGGGTGCTTCATTTGTAAAGAACCGCAAGTAATGAGGGATTGTCCCAAGCTGACCAAAAGAGACACTCGTCGGCTAGGTATCCAAGTCTCGAGGGGCGGCGGATGGTTTAAGATGGTGAACACTGAGGCAAAACCTATCATCGGCATAGTACATGAGGTGCCGCTATACCTTGGACTATGGAGTGCATGAGTAGATTTCTTGATTGCGCTGATGGATGGGCATGACATTATGTTGGGCTTCGCCTTTATAGGGAAGTTCAATGCCGCGTTATTGCCAGGTGCAAAGATGTTATGCATACTTGGAAGAATGACGCCTACTGTGATCCTGATGGTATAGGCACCAAGTGCAGCCACGATTTCAGATATGCCACTGGTCAGGGAACGGTGGTTGCAAAAGGCACAACGAGTCACATGGTGACTAGGGCATCGCCATAATAGGCAAGGGATAGAGTCACACCCCACATATGACATGTTAGTAGTGGTGGTATGAGGGCGAGGCCAAGACACTCAAGTGGTGCTCGAGAGGGTATTGAAGAAGGTAAGCATGCCCGAGCTAAAAATAGGCCCAACCTAAACTGGCAGGATAGAGGCATGTAGCGGGGGACGTGTGCACATGGCCGCATGGCACGACTGTGAGAATGGTAGACCTAGAAGGTTGTGGAAGATTCTAGATGCTTGAAGCATGTGTTGGAAACTGGTAGGCCAGACCGGATGTTTTTATTCAGGTCTAAAATATTTCGGCCAATTCAAGAGTCTTGTTTGTAGTTGTAGATAGTTCCAAAGACGTAATTTGAGCTATTAGATCAAAAAGATTATAAGGAAATGGAGCCATAAATAGGGGTCAAAGGGGGTATTGACGTCAAAATTTGCTGTTTAAGCCAACAAACAAAGAAAATGATAAATAACGAAATCAAGTTGGATTTGTATAGAACTTTTGAGAGTGCTTTTAAGTGGATCAAACCCGTATCGGGCGTATCATCATCTCCACCTCGAATGTAATGTTTTTCCTCTGTCTCCTTAATTTTTTTATGTAAAAATGAAGGTCATAGAGGGTGAAGGATTATGCGCTGAAAGGTTTTAGTTTTCTCTCTTTTTTGAGAGTTGCAGAGAGTTATTGGAAAGAGATCTAGAGAGGGAAAAAAGATCCTCCCACAGAGAGAGAGAGAGAGTTTCTTCCCTTTTATCATTGAAAATGAGAGACAGAGATAGATGGCTTCAAGTGGAAGTGTCTTAAAGTGGCCCCCCACTTATTGACAATCTTTCCTTAGCCATTAAGTCTTGGCTAATTGCCATCTAATCTTTTTATTTTGTACTTGTCTATTATTTAGAGGACTTCTTTGGCAAAATAGCGGAAATGGACCTTCATGATTATCTTGACTCATTCTAGTCCTCAATGCCATGTCTGCTTTGGCTTGTCAACCTGTTGATTCTTGACTTGACTATCCTTAGCTTTGACCTGTATTTTGGGTACAACGAATGCCCCCAGGTCTGCATCAAGGGTATATCAGGTTCAGACCTTGCATTTCAAAAATTGCAGGTAAACTGAATCACGCAATGAGAGACTGACCTTTTCTATCTCTATTAAGTTCATCAAGCTTGATAAAGGTTAGAGCAACTGGTATGACCCTTAGAAGTCGAGCTCCATTCTGTATGCCCCACCTCATATGGTTAGGTGGGTACACCTTGGCGGATTCTTTGGAATGAAGAATGCTTTATTCACATAGCTCCTTTTGCTATATAAAATGATGAGTTCAGGAGTCAGACATCTCGAGTTTAGGTCATTGATTGGTTTCACAAATAGCCCTTTGACCAGTTTAGTGGACCTTCTCTTAGGTGGCATTACCTTTAGTTTTCCAAGTCAACAATGAGTTGACTTGACTACTAGGTCATAGCCTTTAGATCTACTACTTATCATCCTAACTGTTAGTCTGTTCAGTTGACGACCCATGTAACTTGTAGAGGTGGGACTTAAACTTCATCTTATCTAGGCTTTTAGGTTGGCAAAAGTGGTCAAAGTCATCAAACTTGTAGATCAACGATTGACATTTTGGCCTACAAGGGAGATAATGCAACCTTTAAGTCTTAGTCCTGTAGATTAGTGACCTCGTGTTCGGGTCCATATCTCAATGTCAGCCTTTATATTACTTCACCTGCAACAATATGACTTGACTTTTAAGACTAGATCTTAAGGCCATTGTGTTAGACAGCCATTGGTTAGTGCGGGGTGATCGTAAGCTACCCAAATTAAGAGACTGTTGATCAGTGGAAAGTGATCGTTAGTGTGCCATGTTAGGAGGTTAGAGATCGGCCTAAATTGATCGTTAGCGCACCAACTCTGGGGCTGGAGATCAATTGAAAGTGATCCTCAGCGTGCCTCATCGGATGGCTGAAGAGCAGCCTAAATTGGTTGTCCGCGAACCAACTAAGGCGGCTGGAAATCAAACGAATAGCGAGCCACGTTAGGCGGCTAGAGAACAGACTAAATTGATTGTTAGCACACCAACTAAGGCGGCTGGAAAATCAAAGGAATAAGATCGTCAGCACGCCATGTTAGGTGGCTAGAGATCAGCCTAAATTGATTGTTAGCACACCAACTAAGGTGGTTGGAAATCAAAGGAAAGTGAACATCAGCGTACCACTAAGAGGGCTAGAGATCGGCATAAATTGATCATCAGCATACCAACTCTAGGGGGCTAGTGATCAATCGAAAGTGATTGTCAGAGTGCCTCTCAAGGGGTTAGAGATCAGCCAAACTTGATCGTCGGTGCACCAACTCTAGGGTTGGAGATCAATCAAAAGCGATCGTCAGCATGCTACTCAGAGGGCTAGAGATCAATACTAAATAGACCTGAAGCTCATTGTGCTAGACAGTTATAGGTAAACATTAAAATAATCTCTTGATCGTCGTATAAGAATATAGGGTGTACCTTAAGGAGATCTCGTCTCCAATGTTTATCTTTGAAAGTGCTTCTTAGCCTCCTTTTTATATTTGGCTCAGAAGTTTGGTTTGCCTAGAGAGTCAGCTAGAGTGCTGGACCACTTGGAATGCCGGGTTACGTGTGTCGTTTATGCATTTAGAGTGCTTGAGCTTACTTGGAACATTGGCTGGAGCACTTGGCCCACTTGGGAAGATGGCTCGCGTAGGCCATTTGTTCTCTTATAGCTTGCAAGCTCGCTTGGAGCATTGGCCAGAGCGTTGGTTTACTTGGAGTGCCAACACTTATATGCTGACCTTGGGAGCTAACGCTTAGGCCCTCCACCATAGGAGCTAACCTCAGAAGCTGTCTTTCAGGTTCTCGACCTCAGAAGCTGTCCTCGGGAGCTAACTTTCTGGTCCTCGGCCTTAGGAGCTGACTTCAGGAGCTAACTTTCAGGTCCTCGACCTTAGGAGCTGTCCTGTGGAGCTAACTTTTAGGTCGTCGACCTCAGAAGTGTCCTTATAAGCTGACCTTGAGAGCTAACCTTCATGTTCCCAGCCTAAGAATCTATCCTTGGGAGCTAACAAGCCCCTGACCTCAGGAACGACCTTATAAGCTGACCTCTAACTTTTAGGTCCTCAACCTTAGGAGTTGTCCTTCAGAGTTGACTTTCAGGTCGTCGACCTTAGGAGTGACCCTATGAGCTAAGCTTGGGAGCTAACTTTCAGGTCCTTGACCTTAAAAGCTGACCTCAGGAGCTAACCTTTAAGTCCTTGACCTAAGAAGCTGACTTCGAGAGCTAACTTTTAGATCCCTAACCTTATAAGTTGGTCTTCAGGTCCTTGTCCTTAGGAGCTGACAACCTCAGGAGTTGACCTCCAGTAAAGCCCCAAAGCGTGACTTCCTAAGGCCTTAGATTTTCTGGGTTTATCTTCTTCTGTTGATAGGTCCTCTGGTAGATGATGTTTACAGTGCTGTCGTTATCCACCAAGATTTTATGAATTTTAACTCCCGAAGCTGGCTTAGTGATCATCAGAGCCTTTGTGGGAGGATGTAACACACTGTAGGTATCTTCATTGCTAAATGAGAGAGACCTAGTTCGAGTGACGCAGGTTGTACCGTTAGCAATTGATAGCAATTCTGGGCTTCTCTCATGAGACCTTGCCTCTATCTCATAGAAGCCTCCATGCTATGATTTTCACCGATGAATACACGGATCTTGGCTGGAGGTTGGTTATTTAGGACTTGGGCATTGAGGTCTGCATATAGACGAGCTTGTCTGTCTGCCCTTAGCGATTTGCTATGTGTTCGCTCAGGTACCCCCATTCAATTAGCTTCTCGATCTCCCACTTTAGATGCCTACCTTCGTCTGTGTCATGACCATGCTCCAATGGTACTTGCAGTACATGGACTGATCCACGTCCTTCAAAGATTTCTTTATGGACTTTGCCTTAGGCAAAATTGTTTCACTCTGTAGGAGTTAGATGTGTTCAAAAGAGGCGTTGAGTTTGGTGAATGTCCTAGAGGAGCTAGATGGCTTTCTCGACCTTACGAGTTGATCTTATTGGTTGGCCTTTAGGTCGTCAACCCTAGGAGTTGATCTTTAGGTCCTCAACCTCAGGAGCTGACCTTCATTTCCTGACTTTAGGAGCTGATCTTGGGAGCTAACCTTTAGGTCTCTGACCTAAAGAGCTGACCTTGAGAGCTGATGACCTCATTAGCTGGCCTCCAGGTCCTCGACCTCAGGAGTTGACATTCAAGTCCTCGACCTAAGGAGATGTCCTTGGGGACGACCTCACTAGCAGGCCTTCAGGCCCTAGACCATAGAAGCTGACCTCGAGAGCTGATGACCTCATTAACTAGCCCTCAAGTCCCCGTATTCTAGCGTTAAGGAATCCTATTTTTTGCAACGTCCATCAAATACAATTGACGTACTTTGCAACTTTGAGAGCCTGGGTCTTGAAAACTTTTCTCTTTGCACCTAAGATTGGGGCTGACCTCTAGGAATGGAATCATTTCTAAAATTTTTTTGTTCTTTTCTCACTGTGACCATATAGTTTGGCCAGAATCAGAGCTCGTAATTAAAGCTTGAAGTTGTTTGTTCCGGTTTATTTCCGTCAACATTCGGCCATTCAGCTTTCTCTCAATAAAGAAAAGTTTCTCCCTTTTCTTTATGAAGTACCAACAGCCATTAATTTCTTGCCCAGAAGAAATGATTCAAGCAAAGCACAATCAATCATTCTTTTTCTTCCATTTCCAACAGCTTGTGCACATTTAGAAGGCAGTTTCTCTTTTATCCCATAAGCAAAAATAACTTTCTGAGATGACCCATTTTAAGTGCATAATAGCAATAAACTATGAATGGTGATTGACGTGTTTGCAATTATGGCTGAATATTTTCTTTTCACCCAAGTGCTCAAACCTTAATTATGTGCAGTAACCCCATTTATGTCAGACACAACACCAGTTATCTTTAATGTTTTGAGAAATTGGTAGGATTTTTGTGTCGATTCCTACAGACGGTGCCATTTTGTTGACATCAAAATTTACCAGCCAACAAACAAAGAAGATGATAAATAACAAAATTGAGTTACATTTGTATAGAACTTTTGGTGCTTTGAGTTGATCAAGCCCGGGTGTATCATCATCTCCATCTCGAATAAAACATTTTCCTCTATTTTCTTTATTTTTTTGTGTAAAAAACAGGTCATGGAGGGTGAAAGATGATGAGCCAAAAGGTTTCAATTTTCTCCCTTTTTTGAGAGTTGCAGAGTGTTATTGGAGATAGATCTTGAGAGAGAAAAAAATCCCCTCATAGAGAGTTTCTTCCATTTTTATCATTGTAAAAGAGAGAAAGATATGGGGTTTCACATGGAAGTGTCTCAAAGTAGCCCCCACTTGGTTGACAATCTTTCCTTAGCCATTAAGTCTGGGTAATTGCCATCCAATCCTTTTATTTTGTACTAATTTATTATTTAGAGGACTTCTTTGGCAAAGTGGCAGAAATGGACCATCATGATTATCTTGTCTCATCCTACTCTTCAATTCCATACGTACTTTGACTTGTCAGCCTGTTGATTCTTTACTTGACTAACCTTAGCTTTGACCCGTATTTTGGTGCACAACAGGGGGTCTTGCTTGTAGATATAGTCCAAGAGAGTGGCTTAGAGGGAGAGTTAAGAGTGTGACGACCAGCTTGTTTCTATACTTGTCTGGAAGGATTTAGAAGGCCGGCTAGGGTGGTCTTCTCGATGGAACACTCTAGAACCGGTTGAGGCTAGAGACTTGTGGAACATTCTAGAACTTATTCTAGAATATTCTATTGTAAATATCTTGTCAATATCCCTAGAGAATTCGAGTGACACAACCCTAGCAGTTAGATCAAATCGATCTGCACCGTCCATTCCGAGGAGGTAGAACTATAAACAAGGGCTGTCAGTCTCATTTTTAGCCATCTAAGAGCTCTCTAAGTGTAAAACATTGAACCATTCTCATAGCTTTCTTGTGTTCTTCCTTTAACGTTCTTGCTATCATTCTTTATCTGTGTATAGGAAGCTTTTAGGGAGAGTTGAAAAGTCTATAAGTGCAGAGGAGGCCATCAAAGGGAGTTCATGGTATGAGAAACCGCCTAAGGATGAGAAGAAAGACCAAAAGATCAAGAATGATCCGCAAAGAAACAATAAGCCCTCCAGCTCCTCTAGGCCCTTCACCAAGCTTAATGCTTTGTAGAGCATATCTTTAATGTCCTATAGAATGATCTAATTTTGCCCAAGGAAAGGCCCATAAAGAAGTCGCTACAGGGCGCGAACCAGTCCAAGTACTACAAGTACCACAGAAGTGTGGGTCACAGCACGGATGAATGCAGGCATTTCAAATAGGAGATCAAGAAGCTAATCGAAAGGGGATACCTGAGTGAATACATAGCAAATCACCAAGGGCAAGACAGACAAGCTTGTCCCTATGCAGACCTCAACGCCCAAGTCCTACGGAACTGACCTCTAGCCAAAATCCACGTACTCATAGTCATGAAGGGTTCTAAGAGACAAAGGCGAGGTCTCGTGAGAGAAACCTAGAATTGCTACCACTTGCGCACAGTATAACCCCCTGTCACTCAAACCAGCTCTTTCTCCTTTTGTGATGAAGATGCCTACGACGTGTTAGACCGCTACACGGATGCTCTGGTCATTACTATGGTAGTTTCGGGAGTTAAAGTCCATAAGACATTGGTGGATAACGGTAGCACTGTAAGTATTATCTACTAGAGAACTTTCCAACAAATGAAGATAGATCTAAAGAATCTAAGGCCTTATGGAACCAGGCTTCAGGGTTTCACTAGGGATTATGAAGAGGCTACGGGTTAGATCATGCACCTTGAAGAACTAGGAGCCTTGCAAAAAAAGGATTATGGTGGACTTCATTATCTTGAATGTGCCTTCAAATTAAAACGCAATTTTGGGACGCCTAATCCTGCATGAGCTCAGGGCCGTGACCTTTATGTACCACTATGTTGTGAAGTTTCCCACGTATTATGAGATGGCCATCATATGGGATGATCAGCAAGCCATGAGAGAATGCAGCCTAGACTATGTTGCAAGCACCACTACCTCATCAAAAATTCATACACTCGATCCCAGCATTAAAGGAATAAGAGTGAGAACTCTCTCAAATGGTGAGGCCAAAACTAACAGGCAAGATAGCATAGGGTCATGGGTAAAATTTAAGATGGGGCCAACATTAGAAGGAACGGGCCACTAGTGACTTAACTTCATAGACACTGGCCATTAGAATCACCAGGCCCCAATGTGCCCTGGTGATGAGGAGCACACATTGCCCAAAGTTGACAAAAGGGACATATCCTGACAGAATAGCACCTTTTAGATCGATGTATGCCAAGGTCACTTATCTACAGTTTAGAAATTTTGTACATGAGTGTTAGCCTGGGAATGCTCTAGATTTATACACCTGTGAGATGACAACCTTAAGCCTAGCTTCTTCGAGATTAGTGAAAGAGGTTCAGCTCTCGATCGCACGAGCCACCGCCTCAAGAGGTTGGCTTGATCCCTTTCTCACAATCAACAGGAAATCTAAGGGCATTGTGTAGACAAAGAAATTTCAAGTTGCCTACACAGTGACAAAAGCTCATCTCTCCTTCTTTGTACTAATAACTAAGCCGTTCTGCGGACATGGACCCTCCTTATGCTTAGTCATCCCTATATCCACAATCAACACTGTCTCAGTTAAAATGAAAGGGGCAACATGACCTCTGAGTTATCTCCTACGTGACACAGAGCTTGGACACCCGACCATAGAAGAGCTCATATGCGCTCTCACGGTCATCTTGAACGAGCACGACCCACGCTCCATCAGGTGCACCAAGAATGCTTCAAATGGCATCCCTTTTGGACAAGAGTCCTAGGTGCCTGACCTGTCAGGTCGCCTTGCCAAATTATGTGGTGAGCCAATGGCATTTTTATCAAAGAATCAGAGACCTCTCTAATGGGCAAAACGAGAGAAGTAATGGTAGAAATCGACTAGGTGAACAACTGGATAAATACCATTGATTAGTATCAAAATTTACATCTTTGATACATCATTTATAAGGCACTAAATGTTGACTTGATAGTAATCTGACCATTTTATTAAGGAAAATTGATTTTAATGCTACAAATCCATTTTGTATGAATACGTGTCCTAGAAATGTAATTAATTGAAGCACGTATTCATATGCATATTGGCAAGTATTATACATGAAAAATTGTACTCATTGATATATTTTATGTGTTTCAAGTGTCGAAAGTTCATGGCGCAAGTTGATCAAGACAAGTCGGGGTGCTCAACAATTACATCTACCATGGGCAAGTGTCAAAGAAATCATGATAACTGGAGTTATAGTGGTCCAATGAAGATAATCCAAGTGGGATTGGAAAGATAACTTAAATTTCTACCAAATCATATCATATGACCAATTCAAATTTGGTTCAAAAAGTTGTCAAAAGTCATCATCAAATTGCAAGTCCTGTTCTTATCAAAATAAGGTGTTGACTAGCCTGCAGCCTTCACTATTTTGATGATATCTAGAGTTATAGATATTGGATGGGTGTGATTAAAGTTGGAGAATGAAGCCAATAGACTTAACTACAGTTTTTATCTTTATCACTTTCTCAGATTCTAGACATAAGTCTACCCAAAAACCGCCGAATAGAGAGAACCAGAATAGTTTGACAGTCAAACTTACAGTCTGTGCAGCTGTTGGTTTTTCATGCATATGTCAAGTTGTAGTTATCCAGAATGATTGAATATATAAATTTTATTGCTACCTTCAAAAGAATGATTGAATATATAAATATCATATTTTATAATACGATTTTAAATATGGATGGGAAATCTTGCAAAATAGCCTACAATCTACAAGTTAATACATTCTCCTAATAGCTACTGGATAAGTGGGCAGTACCTACTCTTGCAGACATATCTCGGCCTACAAATCTCCAATTGGCCTGAACGTTTTTCCACAAAATATCCAACTCATTTTTAAAGAACTTTTATTTTGGTGACAAGTCCAAATTCGATAAATATAATCAACAAATTATAGCTCCAACTTGCATTAGATTTGCTAGAGCTAGACTAGGATAAGGATTAACTTTGATCAAGTTGCAAGAAGAAAGATGTTGGATTTCCTCTATATAAAGACCATTCTTTTGGTCATTCAAGGAGAATGCTTTTGGAGAGAAAAATACATAGGAGGAGGAGGTCAAAATGCCGAAAGGCCGATTTTGGGACGAGCAAATGCTAGATGGCACAGATGACTTCTCCTATTCGGTTCTTTATTCCTATCTCATGTGTATTTAATTTTTATTGTTACCTAGGTGAATGATAAAACCACATTATTTATATAACACTCTATTTTGTTATTGACTCCAAATATTATGTATTTTAAACGTCCATGATTCTGGTTTCATTAATGATAAATTATGTATTCATCTCTAATATAAAGTATTATTGATTGTTAGAAAATTTGTACATGCTTGGTTATGAAAGTTCCAACACGTAATTTTATTTGACTACATGTGATTCATTAAGTTGTTTACATGTAGTGCTTAGAGAATTATATACTTGAAGCAAAAGGGGATCTACATTAGATCAGTTACATTTTCAGCTTAATGATAAATTACTTGCGGTAATAAAAGATTAATTTCTTATTATTACTCAAATATTAGAATCAATACAAGATATGAATTATTTACTATACATTGGTGGAATCTGCAACCTTGGTAATGTTTATCCTTTGGATTGTTTTGAAAATATTCTTGCTTTTTACTAGCTTATATTTTAGTTATCAAATCTCAAAAATCATTTGGAGCTAGGTTAGAGTTAAATTAATTCAAATTCATTGAGTTGTTCCATATTTACAGCAATCCTCTCGGGATCGACCTCGTTATTCATGTTTCTATATTTCAATCGATTTGTGTGCTTGCGAGTGTTTAAAATCGACACAACAACCATCATCCAGTCCCTAAAAGGGGGAGGATCCCCCTAGGGTGCCAAGCTGCCAGATGGGTTATGCTAAATGAGAAATATACAAGAGGCAGAGTTGATGCATGCAAAAGACAAAAAGGTAATTTACAGCTAGCGTCTCCAACCTTTCAACTTTGTTGAGATTACGTTCCTAACCTTTAATTTTCATTCTGGAAGTCCTCAACCTTTCGAAATCGTTACACCTAAGGTCCCTCAGACGGAAACTATCTATTCTTCCATTAATTTTGAGAGTAATTCCATAAAATACCAAAAATAATTACTTTAATGTTTAAAAAATAAAAAAAGAAACTCTTAAAAAAAAGAGAAGGGAGGACTTCTCCCTACTGCCGAAAATGGCAGTGCGGCAGCGATTGGACCTCTTTTTTTGGCTACCGTTTTGGGGCCCTTCCTCACCGGAAATGGCAGCACTCTTGGCTGCCATTTCTGGCCAAAAAATGGGGGGAGACTTCCCCTCCCCTTTTGGATGCAGGGGCCCTTCTTCGCCGGAAATGGCAGCCAAGATGGCTTCCATTTTAGGCCAAAAAAAAAGGAGTTCCCCCCCTTTTTTGGCCTAAAATGTTAGCCATCATGGTTGCCATTTCTGGGGAAGAAAGAGGGAAGACTCCTCCCTTTTGGCTGTCATTTCTAGCAGCCATTGGACCTCCAATGGCTGTCGGAAATGGCAGTGCTACCGCTCTAGCAGTAGAGGGGGGACTCCCCCCTTCTTTTTTTATTATTTTTTAAGAATTTTTTTAATTTTTTAAACATTAAAACATTTATTTTTTTGTATTTTACGAAAATACCCACAAAATTAACAGTAGAATAGATGGTTTCCCTCCGAGGGACCTCAGGTGTAATGATTTTGAAAGGTTGAGGACCTCCAAAAAAAATAAAAGGTTGGGGACGTAATCTCAACAAAGTTGAAAGGTTGGGGATGCTAGCTATAAATTAACCAAGAAACAATTAATAGCAGGGTATCAACTCTAAATTTTTGTACTATCTCCAATCTTTTGTTTCGTAACTGTTAGGTCACAGCTGATAAATTAACATGCCTCTGCGAGCTCAAGATTTCCAAAGCCATGATTTTGTGACCTAACAGTTAGTGATATCTTGAATGATAAATGTTTATTTGCCTTATGAAGCGCCTCCTTTGATACGAACACAAGACTAATCTATAACAATATAGTAAAGGCAACACAACTAAGGTTGGAATTAACTTTTGACCAGCGACCTAACACTCACCCAAAAAGATTCGCCTTACTGGCTCAAAACTAGAACAAGCTTATGGTCAGCGACCGGGGTGCCCGAGTAAAAGGTTCCACAACCTAAGCTAGGATAAGCTCATTGCTAGCAACCTAACACTTGGGGATAAGCTGCCCAGAGTTTTTGCTAAAACAAACCAAAACAAGCTTTTGGTCAGATGGCCCTGTGCATAGAAAAACCCTTAACCAATTATACCAACATGTACATAACTTGAAAATAGAACAAGCTTCTTGTTAAAGAGTCCTAACACTTGGTTCAGTAAATTCATTTGAGGCTTTGTATAAATGGGCATAAGCAAGGACGAGCTCCTCGCTAACAAAGAACAACAAATAGCAAGTTGTTTTAGCATAAAATAAAAATGAGTAGAAAGTTAGGGAAATTTTGTTTCATTCATAAGGAAAAGACAGGTAATAAAAGGAATAGGATTGCAAAAGCCCTGGGCGTGGCCCTCAGAAGACTAGACCATGTTTTCCCTATCCAGAACTATGGCCTTAACATCTGTAGCAGGAGTAGCAGCCCATGCATACTTCTTGTCTGGAACGGAAGCCCCAACTTCTTCCCTGGTAGGAGTTGGCACATCTACTCCTTCTCTGGCAGGGGTAGGAATCTCCAACTGAGATATGATCTCAACCTCCTCCTCCTCTTCCTTGTTAGAGCTCTCATAGCCACACTCCTCCTTCATCTTGGTGATCTGCTCTTTGAGGAAGGACAGATTGCACTCAGGGTGCTTCCTAGCAACCTCCCCAAAAATTTCTTTCACCGTCTCATAATAAAGATCTGTAGTGGCACTTTTGTATTCCTCAGAGGCTATCTAGCATTTCTCTAATTGGATTTTACAAGTTAAAGATGGTGTTTTAGGGGATAGTGGTGAGGAAGTCAAATATCGACACACCAGATGACCTATTAGTGCCTGTCCTCTCTGATCTCGTTGAATCTATTTTTTAGAGTATTTACCCTGATTCTTGAAGCAAGGAAACTCATCGTCTTATCTAAATTCCTGAGCTACTCTTGCATGTACGATTGATGAGGTCGACAAGGTTAATGAAATATACGGTAAGGCACAATAGATCTGAATTAAAGACATATCTAAGCTCTGATTCATCCTCTTCTTTGGATTTTGACAATGATTTGCTTCAAGAGATTCATTCACCTGAGTTTCTAAATGGCATAAGATGTCTTGGAGTCCTTAGCCAGGAGCATAGTTTAAAGGTTGGTGTGGCTATAATGCTTATGCAGAATATTGACCACTCATCTGGATTGTGCAATGGTACTCGGCTATTTGTAACTAGACTTGACAATCATATTGTAGAGGCCCAGATGTTGTTCAGTCCGAATTTTGGTCATAAATTCTTTATTCCCAGACAAAGTCTGACTCCATCTGATGTTAAACTCCTATTCACTTTCCAGCATAGACAGTTCCCATTAATGGTTTGTTATGCGATGATGACTAATAAGAGTCAGGGTCAGTCTCTTGAGAATGTTGGTATTTTTTTGCGTCAGCCAGTATTTACACATAGGCAATTGTATGTAGCAGTGTCGAGAGTCACAAGTAGAAATGGGTTAAGTTTATGATATGTGACGACAGTGGTCATCCCTGTAGTTCTACATTGAACATTGTTTACAAGGAGGTTGTTAACAACTTATAGCGGTGTTCGCTCTTTCATTGTTAGATGACCTCACATTTGACTTCTTTTATAATTATATGCTTATATGCTAACAACCATTCTAACATATTCTATCTTTTTTCCTAATAATTGCAGGTGATCACGTGACTCTTCGATTGCCGAGTTCAATACTATGTTCTTTTGCGTCTATATTCTAGAACCACTCTCATGCAGGTTTTTAAGTTGCTATTATGATGATTCTTTGGACACTTAACATTGTTGTGACATCAATATTTCAATTTAACTTATAGAGTTAATTCACTTTTACAATAATTTTAATTCATCTACACCATCATATACAAAATATCGATTAATCCTATGTCTCTTTTGAAATACAAGATGTGCTGCTACTACACATTTATTTTTTCCAATGTATTATAATTCGATTCTCTTACATATTTTGTTATTTATGATTTTGAGTATTAAATAATTAATCTAACTACTTTTTGAGATCATGTTATGTAGATATATGTTACATGTCATTTAGTTTTATTTGTTATGTTGATTGCTGTGCACCCCTTTAAACAATTTGTAATGTATACCATACAATATGATATAATCTTAATTGTTTTCTTTATCATAAATATGTTAAACAATAAATTGAAATATGTGATAGTACTGTATAAAAATTTATGTACAACTATTAAATAGTTTACATGACTGGCCAAAGCATCCCGTGCAACGCACCAATGAAATTACTAATGAAACAAAAATACAATATTTCTCAATGTCAAATCTTAAAAAATCTAATATAATATGAACTTATTAACAGAGAAGTTTGTATTTATTTTATACATTTAAAATTCTGATGCAGTAAGAACTTATAAAAATATATAAAAATTGTCCCAAAAAAAGACTTAGTACGCTGGTTAGACTCTTAATGTTTAACTCAAAAAATCTGAGTCTGTTTCTTCTCTTGTTTATTGTTTTAAATTAAAAAAAAGACTTGTTATCGGGGTGGGTTGGGTCAGGACAGCACATACCCATCCTTGCCCTGTAGAGGAATCAGGGAGCAAATATACAACCTGTCTCCACCCCAGCTAGTTAACAGGCTGAGCCATTCAGGGCGAGTATCCACGAGTAATGGTTTCAGGGTGTCAATTGCCATCCCTAGAGCTTGCCCCTAAATTCCTTCCCCACGGGGGGAAAGATAATATATATTATATAATAAAATATTATTTATTTATTTATTATTATGTTAGTTAATTAGGTTTTTTTTTAGCTCAAGATATGAATTTTATTAATATATAAAAACAGTACACAGAGGGGGACATGTGAGCCTTATCTCCAATAAATATGCAAGTATATTCAAGCGTCAAGCATCTAATCACTAAAAATGCATGCAAATAGAGGTACTACCTCTGATTACAATTCTCTAAATCAAGAAAAATGGAAAAAATATGAACCAATAAATCATTTTTGTTAGTCATTCTAATATGAGATATGTGCAATCGATCAGTGAGCATGACCCCTCTCAGTTGTCCATATAGTTCTTTTGTGGTATAGCGCTTTAATCCTATCTCTTCGTGTCCTTTATTAGCCATGAAATCAGCTGCATGGTTGCCCTCTCTCCATATGTGATGAATTTGAATATTATGATGTTTGATCATATCCCTAATCTCCATAATAGCAGGTTGAATCTTCCAAGGGCCTTTATTGCTATCCATAATTAGATGATCAGCTACTTTGGAATTAGTCTCCACAATGACATGTGTTATCTCTCTACCTAAATAGAGTTTGAGGCCAATCAGAATGGAATACACTTCTGCTTCAGTAATTGTTGCATCCTCTAGTTTCTGGCAATAGGCCAAGATGACCAAGCCTTCATGATCCCTAATTATGCTGCTAATAGCTGCCTCTCCTCCATTATTAGCACTCCTATCAGTGTTTAACTTAACAAACCCCGTCTGAGGTTCATGCCAAAAAACTAAAACAGCTTTGCCTCCTTTATTCTATTTCTTAGCGTTAGATAAAACCAAAGTATTGAAATAAGCTCTAATGAATCTTGCAGAGTTCATATTCTTATCGTTATGTTTACATGCATTCCTCTCCAACCATAAAAACCGAAAAATAACCATAGGAAGACATCTAAACATTTTAGTGGCACAATGCAGATACCAATTGATAAGTGTATTTTATATACAAAAATACTTCTCTTAACTTATGCAATTTTACATGAAACCGAACAGATTTCTACCTAATTTGTGTGGATATGGTTCATACAGGTGAAAATCTCAAATTGGAGTGATACAAGGAAAAAGAATGATTTTTGAACCAAATTGAGGCTTTACATTCAAGAAATAGCATCGAGGTGGGATTGTTCGAGAGTTCGGGGTGAGAAGATCATCTGTGATGTGTTTAAAGAGAGTGGGGACCTTTATGCAGAGTCCAAGAAGTTTAGGGACGTGTTTAAAAGAAGGGAAAAACAGAAAAGGACCGTTGCCGCAAGAAAAACTCAAAACAAGGATTAAACTGCACGCCATGGAAGTAGGCCGCGGGCAGGCCGCGGCAAGCATACTTGTGGCCACCCGCGGGATTGGCTAAAAATCTAGCCGCAGCAAGCATACCCGCTGCCACCCGCGGCCTATATCGGGAGACGCTGTTTATGGGTTTTCGGGCCCTTTTTGACATATTATTGGGTTATAAGGCCTCCCCAACTATAAAAGAATGAAAACCGTTCAGTAAAAGGGGTAGTCATCATTGAAACTCACTCTTAAGGGCTAGAAGATTGGAGCAAGGGCTTGGAGATTGAAGCCGGGGTTCGCGTGAAGATCGAAGAATGGAGTTCTTCGTTTGGTGCAAACGTTTTCTTTGTTATTCTTCATCTTTTCTCTGCTAGAATCTGGTCATGTATTCAAACCCTATGAATGCTTATGTTATGAATTCATTTATTATGCGGAAATAATTTTCCTTGTTGAGACAATCGATGAAGCAATAGATATGTTTTGATTGTGTTAATCCCATTCATGTCTCTAATTGTTATTGCATGCTTATTTTCTATTGTGATATGTAATTACCTTTTATGAGCCTAATCAACTTGTAATTACGTTAGTGAATTCGTGAGGAAATCGAGAGGCAAGTCACCAATTTAGCACTTCAATAGGAAACATAAATTGCATAGAAGATAGAGATATACTTTGATGATTTGTGTGACCACAAAAATGGTTTCTTGTTAATTAATGCACTCAACTAGGTTGAAATTCACATAGAGATATAGTGGGTTTATTTGGTTGGGTAGATTTGAATTTGCTCGAGAGAGGTTTTCAATTAAACTTGTGAAACTGGTTGTGAGCATGTGATGGTGAATTGTCATGAGTGGGATTGCATAATTGGAACGCCTGTTTATTGTGGATTCCTGAGTCTCAACGATTCTATTTATATATTTTCTAGTCCATAAATTTGAGTTCCTTCCTTTATTAAAATAGATAGAGCATTTAATTATTATTTTAAACAACCTCATTATTCTTTTGTAAACTCTTGATTTCTTTATTCAATTGGTGTGAAATTGACTCAAGTGAAATAGGCGACAACTTTCCCTGTAGGATCGACATTCGGGACTCATCTAGTCCTATACTACTTGAACGATATCGTGCACTTGCGATTTCGCCTATCAAGTTTTTGGCGCCGTTGCCGGGGAAAGTTTTGTTTATTTATTTCGTTTTGTTGATTTTATTACTAATTGAATTATTTTATTTTTCTCTCAGATCTTTGCTGTTGGTGTATGACACATTCCTCTTCGGGTTTAGTACTTCCTGATCCAGAACCAGAACGTGTGTTTCACAAAAGACTCAACAACAAAAGGGAAAAAAATTCTCTGAAAAAATTACACATGGATGATCAACAGGATGTGTTAGATGGAGGGGATGGCCGATTCCCGGCACTGAGAGATAATATTCCCCCTCAACCTCAACCTCAAGTTATTATTGACGACGATGATCGCCCGACAGCGAACTGATGGTACTACTGCGTCCCACAAGTCAATCAAGTGTTGCTCCACCAGCTTATGGGAGGCAAAATTTCCAGTTAAGGCCTGATTTGATAACTATGATAAGGAATATGTGTTCCTTCAATGGCCTAGCGAATGAAGATCCCCATGCGCATATTACAGATTTTCTGGATTTATGTGACTCTACATCTTTTGATGGTGTTTCAGATGATGCTATAAAAATGAGACTCTTCACACATACTTTAAAGGGGGCGGCTCGTGATTGGTTGTCTTCTTTCCCTGCCCAGAGCATCACAACTTGGGAAGATTTGGCACAGAAATTCCTGACCAAATATTATCCGCCAGCTAAAGTAGCAAGGTTACTTCAAGATATAACTAGTTTTGCTCAGTATGATGGACTTAGTTTGGGGAATTGAATTATCCTTGATGCTGCAGCAGGAGGATCAGTTACAGCCAATTCTCCAAATGCAACATATCAGCTCCTTGAGAGATTATCATCAACAAACACTCTATTTCCATCTGCTGATAGAGTTTTTTATAAAAAAGCAGCTGGTGTACATGAGAATGGTGAGTACTCAGCATTGGCAGCTCAAATGGCAGCCATGAATAAAAGACTAGAAGAGATAGTGGTTGGTCATCAGGTGAAGTCAGTACAAGGAAAAAATGGAGCCTGTGAAAATTGCGGGGCTAATCACCTCATTGATGATTGTCCTTTGGCTCATGCGGGTGGAGTTGAAGAGGTTAGTTATGTTCAAAATCAACAGAAACAACAATGGAATCCTTATTCAGCAACATATAACCCAAGATGGAGGAATCATCCAAACTTTTCATACAGCAGATCCAAAAACCAGAGGAGAAGTCGTCCCTTGCAAACATAGTGGAACAGCTGGCCAAACAAACAAGTCAGTATGTTCAAACTAGTGAAGCTTTCAAGACCAAGACTCAGGCTTTTATACAGAGAACAGAGACGGACAATCAGATTACAAAGGCGACGATTCAAAATTTGGAGAAGCAAGTTGGACAATTAGCAAGGATAATGCAAGAAAGGCCTTATGGAGCTGTACCTAGTGATACAGAGCTAAATCCAAAGGAGCAAATTAAAGCAATTACAACAAGGAGTGGCGTTCAGCTCCCAGAAATTCATGTTGAAAGGCTAGGGGCGAAAGAACATAGAAACCAAGATTCTGGAACTGAAAAGGAGAAAGTTGAACACCAGCCAGAAATTATTGAATTGCAGGCTCCACCAAAAGCACCAGTCAAGCCTTATGTTCCGCCTGTACCGTTTCCACAGAGGCTCCAAAAGCACAAAATGGATAAACAATTTGCAAAATTTTTGGAGATTTTCAAGAGGCTTCACATAAATATTCCATTTGCAGACGCATTAGCTCAGATGCCCAGCTACGTGAAGTTCATGAAAGAGATTCTGTCAAACAAAAGAAAGCTGGAAGATGATGAAACGGTGATGCTCACTGAGGAGTGCAGCGCTATATTGCAAAATAAATTGCCTCCTAAACTTAAAGATCCAGGGAGTTTCACTATACCTTGTACTATTGGTGATATTACATTTAATAGGGTATTGTGTGATTTAGGTGCCAGTATTAACCT
>CAVNYN010270465.1:0-16273 GCA_963692815.1 Nyctanthes arbor-tristis
TAATTGTATCTTTTACTTAAAGGTGGCTTTTTTGAGTAGTGATTTTTTGCGGGTGAATATATAGAATACAAATAAGCAAAGATTGTGATAAATGTGAAATTTTTTTTTTTAATAGAAAATATGTGGTAAGAAGTAAAATTTGACTCTGTTAACCAACTCTTAACAGAATTTTAAGGTAAAGAGATTTGACATTGTTTGACAGTGTAACATGCTTTTGAAAAGGGAATTTTACATATAAGTAGTAACATTTGTAATAAATTAGATAAATACTCTTAATTGTAATTATTTTAGTCTTTGTGGTAGTTGAAAACAAATTGTAAAATTACTTACATTAATGATATTTTGGAAAAAATTAAAAAAAAAACGGAAAACATTAAACAAATTACTAAAAAAAAATAATCAATGCAAATAATAAAAATAAGAGTCCTAATTTAATTAAAACTCTCACATTCTCTTTTATCTCAAATTATCATTAGTTAAAACAATCATCTCTATTTTCTCAAACACTACGTCGACTTCGACAGCAATAGCATAATCGAAGGAGGAAAAACTTCTAATAATTTCATACGACCAATCGGGGAGAATAGTATCGCACCACGTCGAGTTCAATGCTATTTTTTATTTTATTTTATTTTTTTGTCTCTATCCTTGTAAACCGCCCATTTTTATATAATAATCCCTAATTTGAAGGTTTCGTCTATTTTCTGATTCTTTATTCTTTGGATTCTGCGGCGTGAATCGAGAAGCTCCCAAGCTTGGTAACGTTGGTAATGGTGTCGGGAATTTCTTAATTCAATGGTGTAAGTGCTTGGTAATGTAATGTGTAATAAATTACATGGTAATATACTAAATTACATGGGTCAAAAAAGAATGACACAATGTATTAACAATATATTATAAACGATGACACAATGTAATGTGTAACAAATTACACAGTAATGTACATTGTGTAATAAATTACATGTAATGTAGTAAATTACATGGGTCAGAAAAAGAATGACACAATGTATTTAGAATATATCATGAACGGTGACACAATGTAATGTGTAGTAAATTATATAGTAATGTAGTAAATTAGATGGGTCGATAAAGGAATAAAAAAGCAGATTATCTGTAATAATTCAAAGAATAAAAGTTTTTTCTCTTTTGATTCTACTCTTAGTGTTGAAGAAATCGACGTGGTGTTTAGAGAGATGGGAGAAGACAATTGTAATTGACGATAATTAGAGATAAAAGAGAATGGTAGAACCCTCCTTACCCCCCCACGCCACCCCAACACCAAAAAAAAAAAAAAAAAAACAAACCCTTTTTTCCTCTTTTCTTTCACATTCTTTTCAAAATAAGGAATTATTTACATCCATAAATGATCACTTAGGCACAGTGGCAGTGGGTTTTGTAAAAAAAATACTCAATGATATTTTACCAAGTGGGTAGTTAAAAGTATTGAAAATAAAGAACACCGTTTTTTCACACAAATACCCTAATGATATTTTACCAAGTGGTCAATCAAAAGTATTGAAATAAAGAACACCAATTTTTTTTTTCTTTTCTACACACAAACACCGATCAAGCTTTAGTGTAGAGTTTTACTCCTCCACCTAGGTTCAACCCTGCCCTCAGGGGGGTGGGTTTAGACGTCGCTATCCTTTATTAGAAACATAAGACACTTGATGATATATTATTAGAGGTGGATATCTTACACAATGTACATTGTTTGCATTTGAAAATTTCTGAAATCGTCCGTTGTTCTTTTATCATTATTTTATTCTAAATATTTATGTTTATCTTATTTTGCACTTTCTTTTCTTTCTTTTTCTCTTTTTTCCCCCTTTTGTAAATAACTTCTCTGTCTTTTATCTTTCAACAGTCTTTTGTCTTTCTATTTCTTTGCCACGTCATACTATAATCTATATTCAATTAAATAGTCTTCCTCCGTCCCTCTATTCCTCTGCCACATCATGGTACAGCTTAAGTTATGAGACGAAGATGCTTTACTCATATATCATATATGCAAAGAAAAAAGTTGTGAAATTAAATTGAAAAGACCGGTAACTGTTTGTTTCTACAAACCTATCGAAAATTCCAGCATTGAAGGGCAGATTGTACAGCTGAGGTCGTAGTAATGCCATATGGTGGAAAAGAGGACCGTGCTGTAATTGATTTCTGGCCTGCCTTGGCTGTATTGATTTCGACATCTTTCCTCGTATTTAATGTCACTAAAATTTGATTCTATTTATTAAAAATTATTGCTTTCTTATTTTGTCGAAGGATAGAATAAAAAAGTATTCACAGTCGAACTAGTCCTCATCGTCATCAACACACAAAATATTAAATATTTCCACTTTTGTAATGATAATGTTAATAGTGCTCGAGTTTATGTCAAGAAAGTGACTGTGATGCCACAACATATTTCCCTCTGCTAGTAACAAAAATTTGGGTGTATTGGTGAAATACGAAGCCCACCTATTTCGGGAATTGTATGGTGGAGAATTGAGGGATTCTAATAGATACTATCACGGTTAACTCTCAAACTTAATAATTAGGAAAAAATTTCTAGTGCATGAATAGTGAACTCACTAGTGTATTCAAGAGTCGGAAAGTTGGATGATAATATTAGCTTGTAAGGCAGCTATCCAAAGTGTTTTGTGTATGCATTTCTTCCTATTGTAAGGAAGAGCATTGGATGGACCGTTGGTTAATGGTTAACCAAGACGATACTAGCTTTATTTGTGAAGGAGATTGTTGGAAAAAAAATGCAAACTGATTGTAAACATAAGTACAGAGAATTTAACCCTCCAACCAAAAATGCTAGTAAAAGAGTAGATCGAGAGAACAAGCCCTAAACCACAATATGATATGTTATCGGTTAATTTTTTAAAATGTAACCTGATAGCAGTTCACTTGTATGATTACGAGTCCTTCTATGGAGATGTGACCTCTCTCCCGGCCCCTGATTCCTTAATAACAAGGGACCATGTAGAGGTGAACTCTCCCCCGCCCCTGAGTCCCCAATAACAAGGGGAGATGTCACCTCTCCACAGAAGGACTCGCTTCACCCGTTCCTTGGAGCCTGGCCCACACCGGAAGTAGGCAATATGGACGAAAGGTAAAAATCATCATGGCTCAAAAAGACCGTGCCAGGCTCACTCAAAACTGGACAAGATTGACGCCACTGCTCCATGTCCATCACTGTGATGGGCTTCGTCAACATTAGCCGTCTCTATAAGAAACTATCCTTGTTACTTTGCTAAACTGATGGCAAAAAATGAGTCTACCTTAAGCTTATCAACAATGCGTGGGTATGGCCGCTCTCTGACTCTTCCATTTTCTTTCTACCTGTCCCATTCCTCAAGCTCAAGCTTTAGTTTTTATGTGTGATTCATGTACATAATTTTAAGTCTACAACTACTTTTTCTTTCTGTGACTGTTTCTTCTCTTTTAATTATGGGATAATTATGCATTTATTGCATGTTTTACTCAGTAGGGGTCTCCGTCAGCCCTGTCAAACATGTTATTAAGGAATTCTTATTTCTGTTCAGTGTCCAATGATAAATTATGTAAACATAATAACTTGCAGGGAAGTATGATTGAAAGGTTTTGTTGGAGTATCTAAAATTAACTAGCTTTTTTGAATTCTTTGCAGTATTGGGGTGTAAAAGCCAGTAGATATTAAGAATCTGTTTCTTGAGTGTTATTGGCAATACAAAATAAGAATCAAAATATGGCGGGTATACTTTCTGAGGATGAACCGGCAAGGTCGTTGAGCCGGCAATCGACCAGCAGAAGAATCAGTTTTGCGTCGGCCAGCACACAAAGTTGGGGTTCGGCTAGTGTTAGAGAGGCATTTACAGTGCCTGGAGGGGATGTTTTTCAGAGAAGTAGGAGAGATTATGATGATGAAGATGAGCTTATATGGGCTGCACTTGAGAGGCTGCCGACTAATGATCGGCTTAGGAAAGGAATTATGAAGCAAGTATCAGATAGCGGAAAAGTAGTTAGTGAAGAGGTTGATGTTACCAATCTTGGAATTCAGCAAAAGAAGCAACTAATGGAAAGTATACTTAAGATTGCTGAAGAAGATAACGAGAGGTTCCTCCAGAGACTTAGAAATAGGATTGATAGGTGAGGCAGAATGTTATTCAGTGATCCACATTTAGAACTTGATATGACATTTGAATATTTCGATTTTAATTTTTTTCCCCTTGAAATAGGGTGGGAATCGAGATTCCAAAGATCGAGGTCAGGAATGAGAATTTGTCAATTGAAGGAGATGCATATGTTGGATCAAGGGCACTTCCTACTCTGCTTAATTCTACCTTGAATGTAGTAGAGGTAATTGACATTTTTTACTACAGTTAATTTCGACTAACTGCTGATATTCATTCAATGTACATTAACCATAACTAGTTTGAGGTAGCTATTTTTCTGTTGACTTATTTAAGACTTTCAGGTCGAGATATAAAGTATTTGTATATATGTTGACAGATTTTTCGGGAGTTATTCTGATTTCTGAATCTCGTTTGTTTGCAGGGGATTCTTGAAAAAGTGAAACTTTTCCCTTCAAAGAAAAGGGTCGTCAAGATACTTCACGATGTGAGTGGGATCGTGAAACCTTCAAGGTGCGGTTACAAAAGTTTTATACATATCCGAAACCAAAGAGAACTGAACTGAAAATCTTGAATAATGAAATCTGAAGTTTGATAAGATCTATCCTGGAAAGCGTATGCCATATGACCAGTAGACTTGTGTAATCAATTTACTTTCCATGCTTCTTTTGAAATATTTTGTATAGGATAACTCTACTTCTTGGGCCACCAGGCGCTGGGAAAACGACATTGCTGAAGGCCCTTGCTGGAGTGCTAGACAAGGATCTTAGGGTGGGTGATCATCTTAGTATGAAAGGAAGGGAACATGCCAAAATTACCTTGAGAATGATAGCCATGTGTAGTTAACTGTTATCTGTGCCTTGTGATAGGAAACTGGAAGAATAACTTATTGTGGTCATGAAATGTCGGAATTCAATCCTCAGAGAACTTGTGCATATATTAGCCAATATGACCTTCATCACGGGGAGATGACTGTTCGAGAGACATTGGACTTCGCAGGACGTTGTTTAGGAGTTGGAACCCGATATGAGCTCCTGGCAGAATTGTCAAGGAGAGAAAAAGAAATGGGAATTAAACCTGACCCTGAAATTGATGCATTCATGAAAGCCACAGCAATGGCCGGCCAAGAATCAAGTTTAGTCACAGATTATGTTCTCAAGGTTCATTCCTCTTTGAGCCAACAATAGATTCGTTTACAGTTCCCAACCAAAATGAAAATCTAATATTGAGTTTTTTTTTTGTTTAAAAAAATCAAAGCACCCACTAGGCTGCAACGTTGTTTTTAGGCGTCCGCCTTACCTAGCTAGTGGGGGTTTGGAATCCCCTACCATTTTTATTAATATCTCAAAATATTGATATTTTTATTATTATTGAGTTGATATTGCATTGAATAGATACTTGGATTGGACATATGTGCTGATATATTGGTGGGTGATGAAATGAGAAGGGGCATCTCCGGAGGTCAAAAGAAGCGCCTAACCACAGGTATGGGGAAAGAGTTGTAAATTTCTTGTATAACAATGTGTTTGGTTGCGTTTTGTTCATTTTTGTGCTTGGTGAAGGAGAAATGCTGGTTGGACCAGCAAAAGTGTTCTACATGGATGAGATATCGACTGGACTTGACAGTTCAACCACATTCCAAATCATCAAGTATATGAAGCAGATGGTTCATATCATGGATGTAACCATGATAATATCCCTTCTCCAACCGGCACCTGAAACATTTGAGCTTTTCGATGACATTATTTTGCTTTCAGAAGGACAAGTTGTCTATCAAGGTCCCCGTGAAAACATCCTCGAGTTTTTCGAAACTGTAGGATTCAAGTGCCCGGAAAGGAAAGGAGTTGCAGACTTTCTACAAGAGGTTACTTCTGTCAAGGATCAAGAACAATACTGGTTCAAGAAGAATGAACCTTATAGATATGTTTCAGTGGCCGAGTTTGTTGAATGCTTCAGTTCTTTCCATGTAGGACAGAATCTTTATGACACGCTATCAATTCCTTTCGACAAGACTGAAACTCATCCAGCTGCATTGGTGACTGATAAGTATGGAATATCCAATCTAGATCTCTTCATTGCATGTTTGGCAAGGGAATGGCTACTGATGAAACGCAACTCCTTCTTATATATATTTAAGACTTTCCAGATAACCATTATGTCGATAATAGCCTTCACAGTATTCTTTAGAACAGAGATGAAACATGGCCAATTAGTAGATGGTGGAAAGTTTTATGGTGCACTGTTTTTCAGCCTCCTTAACGTGATGTTTAATGGTACACCTGAGCTTGCTCTGATCTGTATGAGACTTCCAGCCTTCTTCAAACAAAGGGATGCTTTGTTTTACCGATCTTGGGCTTTTGCCCTTCCGATTTGGGTTCTCAGGATCCCCCTCTCACTCATGGAATCATTGATTTGGATGGTTCTTACTTATTACACAATTGGATTTGCTCCAGCCCCTAGTAGGTTTGTCATTGCATTTTACAGTAACTATAAACTTAAGGAATTAACATGTTAGTTGAATCAAAGAATTATTCAACATTCACTTTCAGATAATGGGAATATAATTTCGGAATTTGATAATTATTTTGCCTAACTGGATGTTTTCAGGTTTTTCTGCCAGTTACTAGCATTTTTTGCTTTGCATCAGATGGCTCTATCTCTCTTCCGTTTTATTGCTGCACTTGGAAGAAGATCGGAAGAGTTGTTGCAAGCACTCTTGGGACATTTTCTTTGTTAATGGTCTTTGTCTTTGGAGGTTTCATTATTGCTAAAGGTTAGTATTATATGCAGCTAATAATCTCATACATCTATTCATTTAGGTTATGCCAAAAACACTACTGACCCCTGAACTTCTAGTGAATTTTCATTTTTGATTTCCGAACTTCATTTTTTCCTAAGTTACCGTTACATAATGCATGAATGCTCGGAACCCACAGATGACATTGAACCATGGATGATATGGGGTTATTACATATCTCCTATGATGTATGGACAGAATGCTATAGCAATTAATGAATTTCTTGATAAGAGATGGAGTGCTGTAAGTTCTTCTCATAGTTTATAAACTGTTTTCCTTTTCATAGCTGGTTTGTTGTTCTCATGATTGATTATCTTAACATGTCCCATTTTCTGTTCTTTAGCCGAACACAGATCCAAGATTTCCTGCACCTACAGTCGGAAAGGTTCTTCTCAAGTCAAGGGGCATGTTCATGGATGAATATATGTACTGGATATGCGTTCTTGCTCTATTTGGCTTTTCGGTTCTCTTCAATATTTGCTTTATTATGGCATTGACATACCTGGACCGTGAGATATTGCCCCTCTTCTTCTTCTTCTTCTTCTTCTTCTTCTTCAGAGTTCTTAAATTTCGTTCTAATATTTAACTATATTTATTGAATCCTACTGCAGCATTTGGAGATTCCAAATCAGTTATTTTGGATGAGAATAAAAACCGGAAGAAAGAGAAGAATCCAGATTCAATTCTGACATCTGAAGGTCTGATATCGTGTCCACCATATTGACGGTTGAGCAGAAGTATGGATTATGTGTGTTGCTAACATTTGTCCCTTCTTGACAAAAATCAATGTTTCAGGTATCAATATGACTATAAGGAACAAGTCAGAACGAAAAAACTTGGAAGAGAATGGGACCAGGAGACGTGGAATGGTGCTTCCTTTTATTCCCCTGTCATTAGCATTTGATCATGTGAACTATTATGTTGATATGCCCACTGTAAGTCACTTCTTCAAGATTTAAGTATTTTATTCTATGTTCTTGACACTGTGATGGATCCAACTTGGAATCTTACGAGTTATGGTGTATTCATCAGGAAATGAAAAGACAAGGAATTGACGAAACTCGTCTTCAACTCTTGAGAGATGTCAGCAGTGCTTTTAGGCCTGGGATTCTAACTGCATTAGTTGGTGAAAGCGGTGCTGGGAAGACTACTTTGATGGATGTCTTGGCAGGAAGAAAAACGGGGGGATATATAGAAGGAAGTATCAGCATTTCTGGCTATCCAAAGAATCAATCAACTTTTGCCCGTATCAGTGGTTACTGTGAACAGAACGATATCCATTCTCCACATGTCACTGTTTATGAGTCCATCGTATACTCTGCTTGGTTGCGTCTTTCTCCAGTCATCAAGAAGGAGACACGAAAGGTGTGCATTTCTGCTTCTCATTTCGTTCATTATTACACAGCAATAGCATCAGAGCATAACTCCATGTACAAAGTTTAACCAGATGAATGAGATTTTTACTATCTTTGTTACTTTTACATTAGATGTTTGTTGAAGAAGTGATGCAGTTGGTCGAGTTGAATCCCTTAAGAGATGCTCTAGTTGGCCTTCCAGGGGTAGATGGTCTGTCAACGGAACAAAGAAAGAGACTAACCATTGCCGTAGAACTGGTAGCAAATCCATCCATAATCTTCATGGATGAACCCACGTCTGGTCTTGATGCAAGAGCTGCTGCAATTGTCATGCGAACTGTGAGGAACACTGTCAATACTGGACGAACTGTTGTCTGCACAATTCACCAACCGAGCATTGACATTTTTGAGGCATTTGATGAGGTAATTATCTATATCTCCTATTGGAAATCTTCGATTTTCTGGCAAGCACTTTTCAAACTAAAATGTCATTTTCTTTATAGCTATTGTTGATGAAGAGAGGAGGGCAAGTTATTTATGCTGGACCTCTTGGTCATCACTCTTCGCAGTTGATAGAATATTTTCAAGTAAGTATTACTATTTTCCTTCTTTAATGCTACCAAATGAAGTCCAATCCATCAAGCCCTTAAAAATTCCCAGTAGTTTTACATACACACGCCTTGTTTTTCCAGTCTCTGCCTGGTGTTCCTAGAATCAAAGAAGGGTACAATCCGGCCACTTGGATGTTGGAGATAAGCACTCCTGCAGTTGAGGCTCAACTTGGGGTCAACTTCACGGAAATTTACATGAACTCTGATCTTTACTGGTAAAAAAAGATGTTTGGGCAATGGAACGATTTCCATAACATCCTCGATTGTTGGGTTGTTCTTGATTTTATTATTTTTCTTGTCTCAGGAGGAATCAAGAACTCATAAAAACACTCAGTACTCCAGTTCCAGGATCCAAGGACCTCTATTTCCCTACTAAATATGTTCAATCCTTCTTTTCTCAGTGTAAAGCTTGCTTCTGGAAACAACATTTGTCTTACTGGAGACATTCACAGTACAATGCCATCAGGTTTTTCATGACAACAGTTATCGGGGTTATATTCGGAGTAGTTTTCTGGCAAAAGGGAGAGAAAATGTAAGTTCTCCTTATCAAACTCAATAACAGAACCAGAGACCTCCATCTTTAAAATAAACCCTTTTGCCAAAAAGCTTAACCTGTTAAAGAGAAATCCCCCCAAATTCAAGCCTTAAAAAAAAATCTTACTGTAACTTGCCACTTGAGACTTGATCTAAAATTTCTGTAGTTCTGTTTCATGTTCAACCACTTCATCTAAAAGTTTTAAGTCAAAGAGAAAGTGGAACATTTATTTTCTTTAAATATCAACTTCAACGCAATTATTACTCTTAACAGGTCTAAACAACAAGATCTGATAAATTTTCTGGGAGCTATGTATGCGGCCGTAATGTTTCTTGGAGGAACCAATACTTCTTCAGTGCAATCTGTAGTTGCCGTGGAAAGAACTGTCTTCTATCGCGAAAAAGCAGCTGGGATGTACTCAGCATTACCTTATGCATTTGCTCAGGTATGCAAAAACAGCAATATTAAAGAAAGTTACTTTTCTAAAGAGTAAGTTCTGTTCTTAAGAGAAGTAACTTCGAAAATCATATTCAGAAAATTGAGTTTACTTTTAAGCACAAAACTTGACATTTGTTCCACCCCAATTTACTTACTCCTAATCCACATTTTCTGCTTCTGGATCCCTGTAGGTGGCTATAGAAACCATTTACATTGCTATCCAAACTTTCATATATAGCCTTCTACTTTACTCCATGATCGGATTCCATTGGCGAGCAGACAAATTCTTCTGGTTCTATTTCTACGTATTTATGTGCTTCGTCTACTTCACATTGTACGGGATGATGCTTGTAGCACTCACTCCAAGCTACCCGATTGCCGCAATTGTCATGTCTTTCTTCCTCAGCTTCTGGAATCTGTTCTCTGGTTTTCTCATTCCAAGAACAGTAAGTGCTTTATTTCTCTCAAAAGCTTATCCAAACATGCTCTAAGCTCGAAAACTGCTTACGTCCTGATTACATGCTAAATGTTGCAGCAAATTCCCATATGGTGGAGATGGTATTACTGGGGATCACCAGTGGCTTGGACAATATATGGACTAGTGACATCTCAAGTGGGAGACAATACAGAACCAGTTCAAGTACCAGGTTTAGGTGATATTCCAGTAAAAGAATACCTTCGACGGTTCCTAGATTTCAAAACTGATTTCCTAGGAGCTGTTGCTGCAGCCCATATTGGGTGGGCACTGCTCTTTTGTTTTGTCTTTGCATATGGCATCAGGTACCTCAACTTCCAAAGGAGATAAAGAGGGAAACTTGAAGTATATTATCAAAATTCTCAACCTACACATAACCCTTTTTGTTCTAGGAATGTTCAGGCACTAGATTTCTGGTGCCGTAACACTACCAAATATGGCATAACATATTAGTAAATCACCACACATTCCTCAAATCACACTAACGGCTGATATTATAGCACATCAAACGATACCAGGTATTTGGCGCTCGAACATTCCCACTGTCTTAGCAAATGGCATCAAGTACCCGGACTTCCGAAGGAGGTAAGAGGAGATCTTGAAGCATATTGCCAAGTCCTTGGCCTATATGTAGTTGTTTTTATGGAAGGATGTGTAACTTCTGTTGTTGTTTATACTACAAAGGCTTGTAGAGTTGTAGTTCATAAGCTTAGAAACGTAGAGACTCTAAAACAGTGTATATCATTCTCTATGTAAATTGTTATTAGACCATTGAGGTACTTCTTGTGTATTCCATATGTATAACCCCTTTTTATTCCATCTCAAAAAAGTCTCACACTGAAAATTTAAACATATATGGTACGTTCATGTGAGACTAGTGATTAACACTTTATATAATATCTATGCAGACAGTTCTATTTTAGTACTCGTACTGGTATTGCCACTTTCTCAGTAAAACTAAAAATGCGTAATAATAAGGAGAAAGACTAACTTTGAAGAGGAATCAGAGACAATTGAAGAAGCGCAAAATAAGAAATGGATGAAACCTACAGTTGGATCCCACTTCAAACTAAACTCTGGCTTCATAGCATTTTCACGTATGGTGAGATAAGTTCAATTCTTGAATATAAAGTAGGTCTTAATTACCGAATATAAAGCACGTTCTCCCTCTTCAGATTAAATTTTAAAAAAAAAAAAGGAAAAAAATACAACCCTATTCATCTTCATCTCTAAAAATCTAAAAAACATTTTTCTCTTACAATTTTAAAGTCAAATTTCACCACATTGAGAGCTTGTTTGATGCTCTTTATTTTACCAATCTATAATTAGGTTAATTTCACAGAAAGTCTCTAACTTTTAAGTTAAAAATCAATTTCGTCTCCAACTTTTTTTTCGCTCTCTTAGGTCTCCAACCTTTCATAAATAAACATAGTAAATCCTTTTTGACATTGTTCCTCAACTTTTCATGACAAATGACAATTTTACCCTTTTAACTTTTTAATTTTATAAACAAAATATTTAAAAATATTAAAGATAATAAAAAAATAAAAAAAAGGAAACCTACCCCACCCCACTTACTGTTGGAAATGGTAGTAAAGTCGGCCGCCAAAGTTTGGGGGGGGGGAGGAATCCCCCCGAATTTGCTGCTGTTTATTTTTAAATATTTTGTTTATAAAATTAAAAAATTAAAAGGGTATAACTGTAATTTTTCATGAAAAGTTAAGGGAATAGTGTCAAAAGAGACCCATTGTATACATTTATGAAATGTTAAGGATCTAACAGAGTGAAAAAATGTTGCGACGAAACTAATTCTTAATTCAAAGGTTAAGGACCTTTTGTGCAATTAACCCTTTTAAATACTATTGATTTGACATTTGATTTGATAACTATTCAATTATAACTATATATTTTAAACATTTTTACATTTCTAATACATATTCTACTTCTCTCCTCGTTATAAATTCTCTATATTTTAACAAATAAAAAGCATCAAACAAGCTCAAGCATTACACTAGTTTAAAAGAGAAAAAAAAAAAAAGGAACGGGGGGGGGGGATTAGAAAATTATGTCCAAGCAAAGGGTATGTCTGGACTTCTACTTTAATTCTTGGGCTAGTGCCTTTGCTGAAACTCCTAGAACCCGAAACCTGCCAAAATGGCGATGAGATCTGTTGTTTCTCGTAGTCTTAGTGGATTCTGCTGTTTATCGGAAAGCAGCTAGCGATCATTGGCTTCTGGTCTTCGCTACTTCAGCGATGACAAAGGCCGAGTTCTCAGTGAAGAAGAGCGCGCTAAGGAAACGGTCTACATTCAGGTTTACTTCGGGTTTCCTATCTGCAACGTCTATGTTAGATTGCTTAAGAGATCGGAAGAGCGTCGGTAAAAGGGTTTCCTAATATATAGTTCTAGTAAAATTTAGGAAGTTTGCATAAACTTATAGTTAGAAAATTTAGTTGTTTTTGCCTCAGTCCTGAAAGGATTAACCAGTGATGAATTTGAATTAATAGGAAACATTAACTTTCTAAAATAAGGGGGGAGGGAGGGGGTTTAGATAATTATGTCCAAGCAAAGGGTATTTCTGGACTTCTACTTTCATTCTCGGGCTAGAGCCTTTGCTGAAACTCCTAGAACCCTAAATAACTTCGTGAGAAAACCTTTGCGTTTAGGTTGACTTCGCATATCACCTGAAGTTAACTCATAGTCCCGCTAAAATGGCGTTGAGATCTGTTGCTTCTCGTAGTCTTAGTGGATTCCGCTGTTTATCGGAAAGCAGCTGGCGATCATCGGCTTCTGGTCTTCGCTACTTCAGCGATGACAAAGGCCGGGTTCTCAGTGAAGAAGAGCGCGCTAAGGAAACGGTCTACATTCAGGTTTACTTCGGGTTTCCTATCTGCAACGTCTTTGCTAGATTGCTTAGTATTTCGGAAATGTAAAAGGGTTTCCTCATATATAGTTCTAGTAAAATTTAGAAAGTTTGCATAAACTTTTAGTTAGAAAATTTAGTTCTTCTGGCTTCAGTCCTGATAGGATTAACCAGTGATGAATTTGAATTAATAGGAAACATTAACTTTCTAAAATAAGTTTTATGCAATACTCTTTTTGCCGCATTATTTGGTGTCCTACTGGTTGGTCTTCCGATGTTTCTACTTGTCGGGCCGTGTACCTTTTCTGGATTTGACGATGTCTTTTCTGGAGTAAGTAGTGATATTTCTTCTGTAATTTGGATGGGGACTTTGAAGAAAATGGAGCGGGAGAGATTGGAGAAACTGAAGAAAAAGCAGGAGAAAGAGAAAGCAGAGAAAGAGAAAGCTGACAAGGTGAACTTTGTAGAACCTATTTATTTTCATGTTTCTTATTTTTACTGATTTATTTTGGATTTCTATTGAGAAGGAAAGGCAACATTTTAATTCTATGACTACTACTCAAGTATAAGAAACTCTAACTGGAACAATTGAAGATAAGGATATCAATAGAGTATGTATGAAAAGGGTTAGATTGTTTACTCTATGTTTAGATTGTTCTTTGATATGCTACTAGCAATATGTTTATTCGTCAATATCAAATCAAGGTTATGCTGTGTGCTCGATCATTTATGATCTTTGGCGATGTTCCTAACTTCTTACTTCAAGAACAACTCGAGAATCAATATACTTTAGATATGTTGGGAATTGATTTTGTGAGAAGTGATTTTTTTTTTTTTTGGGGGGGGGGGGTTGGGAATATGTTGTTGGGAAGTGAGATTATTCTAATGGCTAAATGAGTGGTTGAAAATGAGTTCCTGTGAGAACTGATTTTGAGAAAACAAAGCTATGCAAGCTTTAAGTTATAATTGGGAAATTTGTTGGACCTGTTTAGGGATGTTCCTTTGCAGATGGACTGAGAATTTGGAACTGTGTTAAATTTTAGACTCCAATAAATCTACCTTCTATTGCTGATTTTGATGGATGGCCATGTAGAAAATATAAACAAACCAATTTAAGGGGAGCCTCAACTAAGCTGCTTATTTAGTGAGCTGCTAATTCATTAGATTTGGAATTTGTTCACTGCTTCATGGGATTACCACTCATGTCCATCTTTTCTACTCCAACCAAAATGTGCAAACCATTTATGAGATGTAAGCTAATTTTTTTGGGCAATATTTGGCAACCAAATGGAAGGAAATATATGTGAAAATAAGTCTCCTTCTTTTTTGTTATTTATTTATTTATTTATTTATTTTGAAAAGGAAAATAAGTCTGTTGTTTTCTGAGGAACAGTGCTACAAAGCCTGCAGCTTGGATATTCCCCAATCTATAGGATCTGTTTCTAATACCTGTTGCCAAGGTTTTAGCTAGTCTTTGGTTTCCCAGCTCTTCCGATCTGCAATAATTTGTCTTATGTTTTCTTATCCTCTTCTGTTTCTCAGAAGGCCGAAAAAGAGCCTCATTGAGATGCACTGACTTGTAAACTCTTGTTATCTGGAAATGATGGGAATAAATGTGCGTGAATCTGGGTATGACAATGAACCCCGATCATTGTATAGAGTTTGTTGACTACTTTCTTGTCAGTATCTTTAATGGTAGTGGCATGAGTAATGTTGTTCTACTATGCTTGTAAAAACTCTATGCTTGTAAAAATGTTCCAGTTTCTGAATAGTATTTCCTTTGGTGATTTTCTGTTTTTGGCTATTTACTTTGGCATTACTTCGATGTCCGACTCGACCCGCCCAAGGATATTTAGTAGGGTTGTATCACGCATTTGTCCTGCATAAATTTTAAATCCCCCCCCCGCTCCCCACACCCCCCCCCAAAAAAAAAAAAAGAAAAAAGAAAAAAACTGTTCCAGTTTCTGAATGGTATTTCCTTTGATGATGTTCTGTTTTTGGCTATTTACTTTGGCATTACTTACATGTCACGTGTATATCTGAAGCCTGACGTCTGGGATTTTATCATTTTCCCAAATCCCACCCCTATTGCTATTGGGTTCCAAACCACAAAATCACTCTACTATTACTACAAAACCCGCTGTTGGGTTTCATATAAAATCAAATTCTAGTTTCATGTGATTAGAAGCTAATTATTACTGTATCCGTCGCCTATAGATGGTGTTACATTCTTCTTTAAACTTTTTAACTATTGATGGATAAAAATACACTTTTGAAAATAATAATTTTAGAGAAATATATTTATCTAACATGAAAAAAGTGACATACTTAATGGTCAATCATGTATTGGATGATTTTGAGCTTTTAAATCCAATATTTGTATGTAAACAACCAATCAATGTCAGTTATTTATATCAAATAAATATGCGTCTCTCGACTAGAAATTTTCTAAAAAGATAGATAAGACTCTTTAAAAATGAGTCTTATCCTAACGTGGCATGAGTCTAACAAAATTAGCCCCACACATGTGAGCGGCAAGGTTTTTTAAAAGAAGTCTTATCTAGTTTTATAGTATGACTCGACCCCTTAGACTTGCTCTTTTAAAAATGGCAAAATTAGAGACAAATAGATTGTGCAAAAGCGAATGTGGGATGAAATTGCTAAAAAGTTTAAGGTAGGGACGCAATAATGTTTTAAGGATCTTTTTGCGCTGATTACCCTTTGTTTTAAACGATTACTTAAATCAAATTTTTGCCCCCTAAAAAAAAAAGGAATCATAATTTTTCCTCGACTAGAATACTATAAATCAGATCTGAGCCTCATTTTTAAGAACTAAAATATTTATTTGTGACTTTTTAGTGTTTCGGAACAGATAATTTTACATTTTTTTGGTTCCCCCTTATAATGAGATAATTTTACTTGGTTCTACATAATTGTGTTAAAAAAAAAAAAAAAAAAAGAGGAACAAGAATCAAAAATGTTCACCCACCCATCGGTGGGTGAACTTATACTGTCCCAGGCCTACATGAAGGGCGGTGATTGATCCTCCCACATGTGGATGGACAATGTGAGAGGACAATCACCGCCCCATATA
>CAVNYN010270466.1:0-55512 GCA_963692815.1 Nyctanthes arbor-tristis
TTGGGATTTTTTGGGGACGAACTTGGATAGATGAACAATTTTAACTCAAAAAGCCAAGTGAAATTCAGATTGATCATAAATAAACATAAAAAATGCTGTACAAACCCAATCCTGTGGCGGCAAACTGTTCCTTATAAACATTCGAAATTCAATCACTCAGTAAGAAGGTTATGTGTCCACTGTCAGTTCTTTCATTGTCGAAATTCAGTGATGTCCCCTTTTGAGAGAAGAGAAAAACCCACTACTTGATTTATCCTTGCTTTTACTGTCTCCATCGTCTCCTACCTGTTTCAACAGCAGCAGAGAATTAAAAACCGATTTTAAATCACCCTGACATTCTTTCTTTTATTTTCTTTTCTGTCGTCTAGTTTACCTCCTTGGCGATTTGCTTCAGGATTTCCAATATCTTGTTAAAATCAGGTCTTAGAGTTGGATCTTGCTGCCAGCATTTCTCGAGTAGTTCTACAAGCTTCGGGTGAGTGTTCTTTGGAATGGTCGGCCTCAGACCCTGATTGCCGCATCAATTTAAGGGACCATTACCATCAAGAGATTACAGAATTTAGAGGTACTTAAAAGTGCATATTTGTTACTCTGCATTGGACATGACTGTGCAGTACAATCAACAGGGTTTTAACTTAGTAATGTCCGATGCTATCATCTATACCAAACATGTTATACAGTTATAATAATGAAAAGAGTTAGGAATACTTGTTGGACCACTCCGACTGCTGCTTGTAAAGGTGTTAGAAAGGCATATGGAATCTGCACCGCTCGTATAATATGAGGATAAAATAGTTACAAATACGAAAAAGTGGAAGAACACATAGAAGCGAAAGTTAATAGAAAATGCATTTAGCTTACTTCTCCTGTTAGAAGTTCCCACAGCACTATCGCAAAGCTGAAAACATCAGCCTTGTGGTCATATGGTTTATGTTCAATTACCTTGAAATATATCAGGTCTAGGATCAGAATCATAAAAAAGAGATTGACGTAGTACAAGAAAATCAAACATAAAATAGAAATGTCAAATATTGTTAGATTTCACAGTCACTTGAGTGTCTTGTTTCCCTACTCAAATTGAAAATCTTCTGGTTACTTATCACTTCCGATCTACCATAAAAAGTTATTCTGAAATAAGTCAATCAGTAACAAGCCAAAAAGAAAAATGACATGGATTATACGGCATAAATAAACCAGATGTGATATAGTTCATCAACTGCGCCTCGGCGGTTACCATTTGATAAGCTAATTAATCAAATAACAGCACATAATAACCTCCAAAAAGTAAATGAATGAATGTATATTTCAGTAGTTTCCCCATAAGGTTCGTGTTTTTGTTTTAAAAAAATTCAAATGACTGGTGGAGAAGCAGGTCGTACTTGTATATGCAGAGAAAAAGGGGTCTGACTTTTTCTGGCTTAAAAATATAACGCCAACCAAACATCCCCAAATTCTAAATTGGTAACAGGCACAACTGATGTTATGCAGAAAAAGTAAGGAAAAAAAAAATACATATATTAGATTAGAAATAATTGTGATTTGGAAACTTAAAATTTTAGTGGTCAATATTTAACTCATAATTATACTTGCATACCTCAGGAGCCATCCAACGGTATGTACCAGTTTCTGCAGTCATCACCCCAGTTTCTGCTTGCACTCTGGCCACTCCAAAATCAGCAACCTTCACAACCTGTCAAAGATAAGAAAGGTGGGGGGGGGGGGTTTAAAACCCCATAAAATTCCAGAGGAAAGTCAAAGTAAAAGAAAATTAACAGTGCCTACTTCAACTGGTGGAAAATCAAATCAGTTGAGTACATGCTCAAACACCTTCATCCTCATCTAAACAAGCAGAAGAAGTATTGCAAGTATTCTAAGCAACATTCACGTTCCTCTATAAATCATCTACAGAAGAACGAAATAATAAACTTCAACAGGAGTCCTACAAGTCAGATGCCATACGCTTTGACTGAGCATTCAGATACCAAAATGAGAAGAGATGAATAGTGGATGGTCAATATAGAAGTCAGAATTGAAATTTGCAGCAATGATACTTTCAGTTTTTCTTTACTACGAAGAACAAGCTTTGCTTGTATTCACAATCACATATTAAACTAGTGCACCACAACCAGACATTCTCACTTAATGGAATAATAAGATAGTGAAACTAGTTGAGATAGCCATGCATATGAATTGTGTTAAAACTATGAATCATTCACAGCTTTGCAGAGAACCTCTTACTTCATGTTCATCCATCAGAAGATTGGCCGTCTTCAGGTCTCGATGGATTATGTTATTTTGGTGAAGATAGCTCATTCCCTTTGAAATATCAATTGCCACTTTCAACAGAGTAGGAAGCTTAAAAAAACCTTTTCGTTTGTGCAGGAAGTCATACACGCTTCCTCTAGACATGAACTCTGATAAAAACAGAAACACGACCATCACACCAAAAAAAAAAAAAACCTTTTATTTCATGTGGAACGGGAAAACAAAACTTCACAGAACTATTAGGTAATGAATTGGGGCAATAGATAGCTGATGTAGTATCAGAAACTACATGGTTAACATTTGGAAGGAACCAAAATTACTGAAATTAGTTTCAAAAATGGCGAATGGCTATAGATGTAGTATATTTTTAATAAAGTTACCCGTCACTATGCAGAGGTTCGGAGGTCTTGTGCATGCACCTATAAATTGAACAACATTCTTATGTCGAACTTTTCTGCCAAACAAGAAAAAGAGTTAGTAAAAGTAAAAACAAATAAAAGAAATTACATGGTATGCACATTGAATATAGGAGCAAAGACATATTAGTATGTACAAAGACGAATTGAATCATATTGTTGCAGTCATTACATACATAGGATAATTTCCACGCTCATTAACAGCTTTTCGTTCACATATTATAGGGGAACTTCCATGTTCATCCTGTACGTTAGAAGCGAGCCTAGCACTAAAAGAGTGGGACAGAACGAGTTTTTTGCAAGTTCACGACTTACATTAATGGTTTGAATGCATGACACGAGAACAAAGCTACTACCATGCTGTAAATAATTCCATAGAAATAGAAGTCAAAATGTACAGAGCTACCAAGGATCCTACATTGAATAGAAAGGAGAAAAGACAAATTACAAACTGTTTTTCCTTGCTTTTTGAACATATTTTCAATATGGTCCATTGAAAAGAAATGAATGCAGGGATTTTAATTACGCCTCCATTAATTAGCTTTGCCATAAAAATGCAGTGTCTTTTACTTAGGAATTAGGATTTAAATGCGAGGAAAGTTTCTCTCACTGTTTCCATAACCAATATTCAGGATTTATATGGAGCACAAAAGACCAAGCATGAAATCAATAATTGCTACTGGATTGAAGTTGCAGCTCCTCTAAGACAAATAATATTTATTTGATAGGCAGAATAAATTCATTACCTCAAAATAGATAAATCCAGAGATTTTCAGGTACAATCTAACTCATTCATACCAAAAAAAAAAAAAAAAAAGAGAAGCCAAATCTTGGAAAGACTCAAACCAAGTTTGTGAAGAGATGTAACTGACCTCATAATGAAGACTTCCTGTGAGAATTCTTTCAACATATCGACGTTAACTCTTTCAGGGATGAGGATTTTAATAGCTACTTCCTGACTACAGTATGTTCCTTTATACCTGCAAAGCAGTTGCTGTGAGATGCAAGCGAAACAAGAAAAATTGAAAAGAGGACTCTTCCGATCTCATATGTGGAACTTACAGATCACCAAACGAACCAGATGCAATTTTGCTTTCGAATTTCAGCAAGCGGGCATCAATTTCCCAGACATCAGTTCCGTCATTAGGTATTTTAACATGTTCAAAGAGGCATTCAGGTCCTTTTCCGATAAGATCGGAAGAGCGTCAGAAGGCAAATGTTGATCTGGAAAATGTTGCTCCTATAGCACATCATGAACTGGTATATTAAGAGCATTAACTGTTGTGAAGCAACAGGGAGAAAAAGGCTATGTATCCTATTTTTAGGCAATTGAATCATGTAGCAATTCAACAAATGTGATTTGTTCAGATAATAATGGATCTGAATGCAGTCCAGCAATTCACTATTTTCCTTTAACAAGATAAATCAATCATCAACAATCATATAAGTAAAATGAGTGATTGGTCCACGCTGAAGCAAGGGGAAAGATAAAACATATTAAAATCACTAATGGTTTGCTCGCTTGCCAATACTTTTCAAGGAAAATGTCATTTTTCCACCCAATTTCAAAAACATTTTCCAGTGGGGGTACTTTTGTGTTTTCTAGGTAATTTCATGCTTACTATGAATTCAGCTTTCAGTCAAACACATTATTAAACTTATTTTCTAAAGAATTCAATTACTGGTAATTTAGTTGCAAAGAAAATATTTTCTTTTCACGCAAACTAGGTTCTCACCCGTGCATTGCACAGGAATAATACATATCAAATTATTTAAAAAATAAATAATATGAAATTTTATACTCCCTCTGTGTCACAAAGGTATTCCCTTGTTATTTTTAGCATAAATTAAGAAAATATCATTTAATGTTATCAGAAATGTACAATTTAATAATATATTTCCTAATATATCATTTGATTTATTTAATATTTCCTTTTAGTAGTTCTTTGTTGTTGATTACCATGCACAATAAATGAGAGTATATTATAAAACTAAAAAAATAACTTAGGAAAGGTGAATATAATTTGAGAAGGATAAAAAAAGAAAAGAGGAATATCTTTTTGGGATGGAGGAAGTAAGTTTTTTTTAATGGTGAAATTTTATAAGGTTACGTTACTTAATAAGGAATAAATATTTTTTATATTGTTATCATTAAAGCAAATAAATAGCATTTTACTTTTTGACACTAATTTAGATAAATGGCATGATACGAATAATTGTTAGTTGGACATTGACTTGTACTCTGAAAATATTTTTTTATTCTAAACCAATAAAGTCAGATAACATGAAGATGATATGAATTAATTAATAATAATACATAAAAGTAGTTATATTTTTTTGTTTTAGGAAAAGTAGTCATAATAATTATTAATATTCATAGCGGGAAAAATTAAGAAAAAATTACAATTATAATTTTCAATTAACTTAAACTTTAAAGATATATATCTTTAATTATATTAATTGTAAACAATAAATTTCAAGCAAATGGAGTCTTATCCATCCGTTGGATAATTGGATAATCAAAATTATCTATAAATTAAGCAATTAAATGATAATAATTATCTATTAGCTATTAAATTGACAAGGTTAGATAAATGGATAAGACAGAAAAGAATAAAAAATTTAAAAAAATTGAAAAATTCAAAATACCACACGAGTTACTGCAACAAAATATCGAATAAGACCCTAATAACAAATTTTTACGCGGAGAACTGCGGTACAAAGATATTGCAGACTCAATTCCTTATATATATGTATATATATATATATATATATAGATTCTGCACTTGCAATTAAACACACCTTTACAAATGACATTGAACATTCTTGTAAAAAGAAAAAATAGACAAGGAAGTTCATCCTTCTATGTTCTGTTGCGAAAGTCAATACTCCAGGTACACAAATTAAATGAGGTGTTGTTAGAGTAAACAACCAAGGCAATTTTGTTTCTATACGAAGATGCTAATATTGTGCTCTTTACAAGTTTATTTAAACTACCCTCCTAAACAAGGTTTTCTAGTACTACATAGAAACCATATGCACGTACACATACAAACTCTCATATTGTGGTCCATTAGTAGAGCTAAAAATTAGAGGCTTCATCCTTTTACACCTTCTATACTTAACGATATTACATGACATAAGGCAACAACGCACTCCAGATCATAAGAACTACATAAACAAAGTCACCTGTTCCATTTCCCAATACATCTTGAAAAACTCACCTTGCCAGAAAAATCATATCCACCTACCAATTTATAGCATTCTCATAATCTAGCTTAACTTAGAAAAAATGAAAATCAAATACACCAATCAGAAATACCAAGATATGTTAATAAATGTAGTTTCACAAATCATGGAGTTGCAGTCACATGTCAAGGCATAAATGCACAGATCTCTGCTTAGTTAACTAGTTAGAGGGAAATTCTAGTAGGGTTAAAGCCAAAAAGGTCTATTGAGAAACACAAGGTACATTTATCATTAAGTCACAGTAGACAGCCAGTTGAGCATTAAGAAGTGAGATCATGTGAAAGTTCCATCTTATAGGAAACATGTACCTTTTCCTTTAAGATCTCCTTTTGCAGCTCACTTCTAAGTAGCTCAGTTTCCTACAAGTTTCCAAGAAGCATGCATTAGTATATAATAATCAATCGCACAAATCTTTACGATGGAAAGAGAATGATAAGCACATGTTCTCGCTTTTGAGCATCACTCTGGAAGGAGCTTCGAGAAGCCCCCGGGATAAGGGAAACATGTATTAATTCGAAGTGCAACTAAAATGTGGCGCTGCTTTTAGGCATATGTTCCAAGCAAGGAGACTTTATGTGCAAGGCAAACTGATGAAGATTTATCTAAGACGTGTTGGATATACGCTCGTTTTTTCAAGTATCAAGATCATTCAATGAGAGTGTTTTCCATTTTTTCAAATGAACATTGAAGAATTATCAATTCAAACAACTGATTACAAAGTTGGTCATTTGGAGCTTTCTTAGGCATACAAAGAGTCACAGATTCTAGCTTATTTACTTAGTTCTAAATGTTTGCTTACCCTGATCATTAATTTTTAAAATTCCAAAAATTTCCACTTTCTACTTTGTTTATTTCTACTTTGCCACTTTCTACTTTGTTTATTTCTACTTTGCCAGGTATTTCAATTATAAATAGGACTACACAATTTTGAATGAACCAGAGAAAATTTGGTAGGATACCTGACTTCTGTATAAAATTTCGGGATATTTTCTTTCTGATGCTTGGGGCTTAACAAAATTCATAAAATCTACCTCTCTCTCTATTGGAGAAGAAGACACAGAGGAGAGGTTTCATAAAGAATCACTTCTCAACAAGTAATTATAGAATCTCTTATTATCCTTCAAGTTATCCCATGGTAGTTCAAACTAAAACAAATCAGCTTGTCATCTTCAACAATGACAAATCTATAAGAGTATCTCCAATGTAAGGGTATGGTCTTGTGGTGATGTGGATGAGAGAGAAAGAGAGAACATGATTATTCCAATTGAAGATGAATGGAAAGAAGTGTAGGAAAAAAAGAGAGGGAAAAGTAAAAAAATGATAGGGATAGAAAGAAATTCAAAAATAATGATGAAATGGTAGTGGTGGTGTAGATGGAGGTGTGGTTTTGGACCCAGCACAGGCCATGAAGAAAAGGTGAGGAAAAAGTGGGGTAAAAGATAGAAAAGTGATTAAAATTATAAGAAAATTCACAGTGAGAATAGAGAAACATGGGACCCATCCAATTTTGTTCCCCCCCCCCTCCAAAAAAAAAAAAAAAAAAGCCCATGACCAAAGACCATGCATTGGAGACGCTCTAAATGTTCTTTTGAAATAAACAAGACCAAGGAAGTAGTATACTAGATGCTGATTCTTCATTGAGAACGTTCATCAGAATGAGATAGTAAGCACTGGTTCTTATGAACACCTATCTTAATCCCAAAGAATAAGCAGGAAACTTGGAGATGAGAAAAAGGAGCAACCATAGAAATGATACAAAGTGCTTTGGATCATTGTCTAAGATACAAAACATATTTAGTATGACTACATAATAGAAAAGGCAGTAGATCAATATGTCTAAACACATAAAAAAAAGCACAAAAATCTGTTCATGACAGGATAGTACCTCATAAGGCCATCCAACAACAACAAAGACATCCAGTGAGAATCCGTCGGTAGTTGAAAATGCATCTGCTTCCTCAATGTTCAGACCAATCTCAGAAAGTAAGAGAGTTAACTGCAAATCAAGAGTCAAACAGAAGTTACAGGGGAAAATGATTCAAACATGAATGATCAGCACTTGATCATTCATGAAATTCATATGTAATAGTTATTGGAGAAAATTATCACATTCGATGTTAAGAAATTTTTCCGCAAGATCAAAGAATAAGGATCCGCGATGTTATAAAGTTGTCACCTTCCGTGTATATTTTTAAGCAGCAACATTTGATACAAATTTTATACATTTAATAGTGAAATTGATATGTGAACGGTTAATTAAGTTAGGAATTAGGATAAGAGCTTGTCTGATCCTATTTATTTGGAGAATTTATAATGAGGAGACAGGTAGAAGATCGGAAGATGTAAAAAGGTGTGAAATATGTGGTTGTAATTGAACAGTTGTCAAATCAAATGTCAAATCAGTGGTATGTAAATTTATAAATTTGGAGAATAAAGGAGATCAAACAAGCTCTAATTATCATGTTGCTCTTTATTTTGCTGTGCTTAAGGGAGCAGTTTGTGTGTTGTAGTTGTAGGCGGTCAGTGGTTCATTTGTTATATAAGAATTGTAACCAATTGTAAGGGTATTATGGATGAAAGCAGATCAAACAGCTTCTGGAACTTCTCACTCTCCTTCATTCTGCCGTCTCCTCTCTCTTCTTCCTACTTCTACGAGAATTTCTTCTCCCTTCTCTCTTATTTCTTTCATTCTGCCATTCTCTGTTCTCCCTTATTTTTTTCATATAAATTTTATACATATCAGAAATCTATTTAGTAGTAGCAATTGGCAAATGCCCTGCCAACATCTTTCACTTTTCAGGTCTACTTAATATTGCATTATCCCATCTCCCATCAGAATTGTGAAAAAAAAGTATATCAATTAAATAATTTCGGTAAATAATCAGCACTGCAGATACTTATAATAAAAAGAAAAACTTTTAAAATCATTTCATATTAATATTTCCTAGGCACTGCCCCAGCAAATGCCTAAAGTCTCATACATATAAAGTCTGGTTATGTTAAGCAACCAATTAAAGTTAGTTGTACCAAAACACCCTCCATTTCAAATGAAAGATATTGTATGCCCTTTCAGGACAGCCAGACTTCTGATGCAATAATTTACACTAATTTATTCCAGTTTCTATTTCTAAAACTTTCTCCAAGCTTTTCAGAATTTAGTTTGAATCCCAGTATTTTTGTTTAAAGGCGTACCAAATGAAAAAAGATGTTACTTGGAATGGAGAACTTGGTCCATCTTAAAGGTTAAGCCATTCTATTCATATTGAAGGAAGGGCAGATTATTATCCAGTTCCAAGAAGAGAGCGTTTTTCTTTTTGTTGGTTATTCTATATCTTTCCATTTTACAGTAGGATTCAGGAGTAGTCAACCCAATATCATTTCTGAGTTGGGACGTTTAACAGCAAAAATAAATAAATAAATAAATGTTCTGGCAAAGAATAGAGAAATGAAGTTTAAACCTGACTCAGCAATTTGGGCCTGTCAATTGTGGAGAAAGTGATTTCGTGCATGGGCCTGCAAGATATCCATTTCTAAGACATCACTGATATTAATACACAACAACAGAAAGAAGTTACAGTAAAAAAGATGCAGCTAAGTCACAACTAATTATTAGATACCAGAGATGGTTAACTAGCTGTAAACCTATAATTTCATCCACGCAATAGATATTTCACAATATTCTAGAACTTTAAACTCAAAAACATTTGTTGTTTGATTTATCTGTCTCACATGCCTGCTATAATGATCTGTCAGAAACATAAAAACAATAAAAAAGCCAAAGGAAAATGAGAAAGAAATTGAAACAAGTAGATGGTATCAATTATTAACTAAAGTACATGAATGCTTATACACAATTAAAAATACTCCAAAAATTCTGAAAATAAAATACTCCCTCCATCCCAATTATATAGTCCACTTTGCTACTTCACATGGATTAAGAATTGTATTGGAAATATATATTTTGCAATCTGTGTTCCTAATTTACCCTTATTTAATGAGTAGAATTTTTATTATTTTTTTTGAAAAGCAATCCATATTCCTAATTTACCCTTATTTAATGAGTAGAATTTAAAATTGATAGTTTTAACTAAGTATTAAATGATGGTAAATTAGTAAAATAATGCAATTTCAGACTTCTTAATAAAGAAAGAGGACTATATAATTGAGACACCCCAAAAAGGCAACATGGACTATATAAATAGAACAGAGGGAGTATAAATTAGAACTTACTATGCAGCTGAAGGCTGAAGCTTAGAGGAATGTGGACAAATGCAGAAAATGAACTGGTGGGGAAATAACATAGAGATATCAAATGATAAAAAGAAGTGAAAAAAGAGTTTATACTCCCTCCTTTAATAGTTTATCAGGTAATGACTCTGCACCATCAGAACGTGTATTTATCCAATTTATCGATATACCATTCATTCTGGTTTACACCCTATTTCCAGTTTTTTAAAAGACTCAATGGCAGATAATATCTTTGCAACTACTTATATAGCTCTCAATTCTTAACATTCAGGTATCATCACATATAATACTGCAATATGATATTTTGTTCTATTGATTGTTGGTCTCAAACTGGCCAAGGGAAGGCATAAGATGTATAAGGCACATTTTCGACTATGACAAGATCCGAAGTTTCTTGCATCAGGTGTCATGCCCGAGAGATATCAATTTTCAATATCAACAGTCAGATTGCAGAGCTGACATGAAATGAAACAGTTGGAGAACTTAGAATTTCACCCTTTTAACCACCCCCAGTCAAGAAACTTTAAAAGTATTTAAAAGCTAGCAAAGAAAGTAAAACCATTTTGACTTTTACCGAGAAGTTCGTGAAGTTGAATTGATATCACAATCCCCAGTATTATCGTGATCTCCATTGGCTTGCATGGCCAGGGCTTCAAGATTTGCTGCTGAACCAAATGTAGGTGGAGGATGGATTCTGGATGGAAGGAGAAGAAAAAAGATCACAGCAGAAATTAACAAAAATTGGAAGAGAAAACGGACTCTGGAGAAAAGGAAAGAAGAAAAAGCAACAGGGAGGCAATGAGAAGCATGTTAATTAGAAACTACCCCCGTCTGCTTGGAGAACGACTAGAGTAGCTTTGACCATCTTCTTTTATTGAAGATTGCATATGAACAGAATCTGCAAAATTTCCATTAGTGGTGGAAGGAACCTGCATAAGGTGATTGTTATCAACTATTATTCAGGTGAAAAGAGAGTCAACCTAAGGAAATCATTTTCAACAATCATATGTCAGGTAGAACTGCTGCACTGCTGCAATTCTTTTTTCTTTCAGGTAAAAGACAATAAATTCAAATAAATTCTGAAATTTTCTGTCAAGAGCATGACCTGCACAAGGCGCACTTCAAAGGCAGGCCTATTAGCAAGATCTTCCGCCAGATGCAGCAGTCTTTTGTGTGAGAGTACATCTTCAGCTCTTTCCACATTCACGTCCAACGCATATCTAAACATATCAACAACATTCAATCCAAACGTACAGAAGAAACACAACACAGCCCTGTTGAATTTTGAACCTTTAACATAGAACCCGATGAAAAGATCTATTCAGTAAATCCACCCACCAAATGCTCAAACGAATAGTCGAATTATAATCTTAAATAGTCAGAACTCAGAATTAAGAAAAAAGAACGCATAAAAACTTGCCTTTCAGGTAGGCGATTGAAGTGCAGCCATAGCTGGTCTTCGAAGCCGGGAAGTTTAGCTTCCTCGTGATTCAAATCCTGAAGCCGGTTGAGCACTTCACGGAAAACCTGGAGACGCTGTCTCTGCAGGCAAATCTTCTTGGGGGACTCCGGCTCCATGGCTCGGCTGCCGCAGCTCTCTGTATCACTTTCATCCACGGTCACCATTTGTAATTACAGAGGATCAGGCAAATTTCGAAATCAAACTAGCTTTTCAGATGGTTAAGATAAGATTTCTGTTGATCAACTATTACATTGTACATGTTATTCTGCGCGAACATCAAATCGATCGAATAGAGAGACGGAGAAAGAGATTCCCTTTTGTGCAAAGCTTTTATGCGGCGTTTTAACGGAAAATTGAACTGTTGCATCGCACGTGCCGGTTTAACTGTTGGGTGAAGTGTTTGAATCGAGTCTAGCGTCTCACTTTACAATTTCAAGAGGAATGTTTTTTTTCTACACATTATTCACATCTATACATAATTATTGCTAAAGCTCACTTTTTTTTATTCATAAATAATAATGAAGAATCATTAACAAATTCTACATTGATCACGTTTGATTAAAAAAATGATATTTAAGATACTCTTGACCAATTAAAAACTCAGATGTGTTATTTTCAATAAAAAAAAGATATAAAAAACTCAGATGATGATAATTTCTTAAGGGACAACTTGTTAAAGCACCAAAAGCCTTGGTCTTCTTGGCAACCTGCTAAGGTGACTAATTATTTTTCAAATTACTTTTATTTTCATCTTGACTAATTATTTTTTATATACATATTTACAAAGCAGTGGATTAAAAAAAAAAGCATAATATGGTGTATTTGAACATTATTTTTATAAGTAATATTCAAGTACAAGATGTATGATATCTTAATAACACTAAATTGTGATATAGTGTATTATCAGCATATCGTTACATCCACTTCAAATTATATCAACAGCTGATAGCATGTCACATCGTCTTCTGGTACTTAAAATTTTTTATCATAAGCAGCTATTTGATTTCCCAGTGATAATCATGGATTAAGTAGACCACATTTTCTTTGTTCTATCATTTTGGGCAATGTTCTGAAATAGCACAAAAGCTAGTATTATTGTCAGAGGTGCAAGTTGATAATGCCAACCAACTTGATGCAAAAGGTTGCAAAAAGTGTAGCAATTTCAACGTCCACGGTAGGAGTAACATTTCGATCACGTTGATCACGGTATTAATGTCTTAATCATACTTTTCGAATTTGGATAAAAGAAGACACGTCCTTTATGTTTGGTAACCAATTAAAAGTTAATTATATTTATCAACTAATTTAAGTTTTAAATTTTAGATACATAGCAATAACATATTTATAAATTATTAATTACACATGACACAATTAAATGTCGACACATATACAAAATTTAAATTTTAAATCCATTTATAAATCTACCTTTTATAAAGAATAATTCTAATTGGACAAAATAAGGGACAAAAAATTAGACAAAATAGACATGTGTCATGTGATTAGTGTTGATGTAAAAGTGATGTGATGTGTTAAAAAAAGATTATATTATGTGTCAATTTTATTAGAATTTTTATATAGACTTTTGTCTAAATAGCACAACTCTTTTATAAATTATCACAAAATAACAAAAGACCAAAATTATTCCTTGAAGCCAATCCAAAATGCTGATGTGGAATTCACGTGGATAGATGTGGATGAGCCCGACCAACATAGCTGGAGGATAAAATTCATTGTATGCGGCAAACCGGCAGCACTGTATACTGATTAAAGATATTATTATTATTATTATTATTATTATTATTATTATTATTATTATTTAACAAAAATTCCACCAAAATCTATAATTTCAAAGGCAAATATAATTAGAGATTGAACACTAATGTTTGGTCAAATTTCACCAAGTGTTCGATTATAAAAAGTTGGGCTGACATCAAGAAGGGTTATAAAATAAGGAATGATTCCTGCAAAAAATGGTACATTCTTGGAATCCAGCACTTGGATCTAATTGGGAGCCATCAACCCAAAGAAGAGAAATTTGACCATTCAGAAAAAAAAAAAGAGCTGTTACCTCATATTCAAAGTAGAAAAATAGGCAACTCGAAATTGAGGTGGCCAGGCTTAACAGAGATGAATGAACATGTTCAAAATAAGTACACCAAAATGAATTCCAATTATTCCATTGCAATTTAAGACAAGGAAATACAGTATACCATATATATAGTAGGAACATGGGCTTTGAACCAGTAGAAATATATGTATATGAATATTAAAGAGTTAGCCCAAGAAATTCAAGTTGGCGGTTTCCGATGTTTCTGTGCTTCAAAACGAGCAGCAATGGTATCGTAGTCAGGCAATTTGGGATGCACACGTACAACTGGTGGTCGATTGGTTCCTCTTGTGAACTCATCTGCATCATGAACTGGATCATCATCGCAGTCCGATTCATCAAACTTAATATCAGAATGTTCGGTTGGAGCACTAGAGTTGGTGCTGTGCCTTCTATAAATTTTCCTGGCATCCACATTACCACCTTGTTTGCCCAGCTTTGAAACACCATTTGTTCGTTCTTCCATCTCGATTTCTTCATCATAATCTGATTCATCAAACTTTATATTTGAATGTGCAGGAGGAATGTTATAGCTGTGTCTTCTATGAATATGCTGATCGTCCACATAATGGCGAATCTCTGTATCCCTGGGACTATAGGAATTTCGAAAACTGCTCGCGTTAGTACTTTTTTTACTGTCATATCTACTGTTCATGTCTTGTGAGTCTCTGTTGGCTAAAACGGCAGCTGCTTCAGCGGCAGAAGCTGCTTTCTTTGCAAACTTAGCAGCTGCTTCAGCAGCTGATACAGAGTCTTCATAGTAGCCAACATTATCATTCAAGCATCTGGTTGTTCCATGGAAAATTATTTTAAAAAGTGAGCTACTTAACTTCAACAGTTGATTGACTGTGTTTGAAAGAAAAATAAATCCCAGACTTCAGAAAATTAATTTACCTTGGCTCAGAAGATTTATCTGAGATATGCTTCAAAGGAGCCACATCTCCATGATACTGATACGTAACATTGCTGTGTTCACTTTTCCAATTTCTGGTAGCTCATGGGTAATAATATCAAAATCGAGAGACTTGTTGAAAATCAACTGTGCATGCAAAATTTCATGTTTGAAAGAACAATTAAATGCTATTCTTGGATAAAATAAGTTACCTTGGCTCAGAAGATTTCTCCTGGATAGGCTTCAAAGGCAAGCTACTGGCACTCACAAATTGATTTGGTCCTTCCTAATGCAAAACAAGCAGATCTTAAGTGAAAAGGAGAAGAATAGATTGACATGCATGCACCGAAGGTAAGCTACTAGCACATGCATGCACCGAAGGTAAGCTACTAGCACTCACGAATTGATTTTAGCAATTCAGTCACAAGTGAATTCATTCACGCATGTGTGTGTGTGTGTGTGTGAGAGAGAGTGAGTGAGAGAGAAAGAGAGAGTCAGAGACAATTGGTTTTTCTGGAGGCTTAAGCAGTTCCGCTTCAGTTTCTGTTGTATCCCAATTAGCTTGGTATTCTTTTGCGATTTCCTTTAGAACTTTCAATTTTGTTTCACCCGCTGGGGACTTGATTGAGAGCTTTTCAATAAGCTGAAACAGAAGGCAAAGGGAGAGAAAAAATGTCACACACACAAAGATTTGTGCCACCCACAAAGAACCATTTACAAAGAAGAAAATATTTTGAACTCTGTTATTTACTAGCTCAGCATTTTGAATGTAAACTAATAACCCTGTTTCACAGAAGCAACAGTTCCAGGTTACGGATAGATACCGTGCGATTGACACCAGCATTTGGTCGTAAGTCGGTAGCCGCAGAAACAAAATCCTTCCCGTATTTCTTTTCAAAAATATCTCGAATTGCTAAAAGTTCGGGAATATCTGAGCACCGAGGAGCAGCAAATATTATACTCGATATCCCTTCTTTGAGATCAGGCGGGCATTCTCTGGATAGTGAAATTATGATGAGATTTTATCACATGATCAATCCTATTGATTCAGAAGAAAACGCTTTTAGTGTTATACCTTTGCTTAGCAATGACAGAAAGTCTGGCCACTACCAATTCACAGAACAGCTCAATGAACTCATTTGCAGCCATAATATTCTGTTCGCGGATCACATGCTCAACCTATACAACCCAAAAACATTTAGACAAAACCTAGTCAAGGGACAACAAACCTAGTAAGGAGCGAAATTAAACCACAACCACTTCGTATTGTTTTCTCTTAATATTTAATCCACGTTAATTCCCAAAAAAAAAAAAAAATTTCAACCAATGTAAGTTCAATTTGAAGCTGAAGTCTGTTGCTAGATGTCTCACCCAAAAAAAATAAAGAGGAGGAAAAGACAGTGTAATTGTCATTTTATACAAGAAGAAGGCAAACTTAACAAGTCCTATTATTTTCAGATGGATACATTTTAAACAGAAAAGTGAAGTAGATCCTACATGTTTTGCAGTAAATTTAAAAATGGACAACTTGTGTGTTTCAGCATAAATATACTCTTGCTCATGCGAGGAGATAATGCCAGTATAACGAGTTAAACGACTGGGAAAAAACTGGAAAACTAACATGAAGTCCTGCTGTTTCAAGTTATAGAAGCATCTATGATCACCTATATCCGAAATCATAGAGAAATTAACTAATTTTTGAGAAGACATCAACTCTCATAGCTTTCCACTTTCTAATTCAAGCAGAGAAGCACAAATATTTCCTAAAAGATCAACAAAGCATCCAACAATACATCTAATTTTTGAGCCTCAGATCAGACTACCCATAAATTGCCTCTACAACTTTGACCAAAGAATTCTAGCAATAGCACCAATGATTACGCAAAAAGAGAAATATAAGGGGAAAAATTAGAAAGTTCACGTTTTATAATGCTACAGAAAACATGGGGGAAATTATATAAATAAGTACCCGGACGCGAGCAGTGGCATCCTGACCGGACTCGAGGAGCATAGCAATATCACGCCGCATCTGCCTCACAACTGCTTCTCTTTTATTTCTCAGAAGCTTTATTCTCGCAACCGCCATTTTCGCCATTGATTTACTATCAGTAATCGGAAAACAAGTAAAAATTTAAAAAGTCCAAAAAAAAAAAAAAAAAAAAAACCAGGATGATGTGAATAAGGTAAAGTCTACAGCGAAATCACAAGGAAACGAAAAATATTTACCACTTGGAGGAGTTGAATCCACGCCGGAAGATGGAAAGAGCCATTCTGACGGCCTTCCTAGAGGCGGCGCGTGGGGCAGTCATTTTGCCCTAGCCTGTATGCGACGGAAAAGACTGCGCAGGGATGCGAGGGAGAGAGTGAGGAGTGAGAGAGAATGGCGTGAAAAATTTTCGATATAGTTAAGGTAGTAACGGTCGAATGGAAGTGGGCCGTTGACAGGGATGAATGACCGACTCCAAATTATAGAGCTGCTTTTGTTGAATTTATGACGACGGAAATATAGCCGTTATATGATGGAATATGATGGGATCCAATGCACACGCTCTCCGGTGTTTCGCCAACTCTTCCAGTCTTCCACATATCTCACCTCGGCTAATAATCCTTTTAAAACAGATTCCGGCCCACACAAACCTCCACTTCTTTGTCCTAATTCTTAAAGGCTGGGCTCATATATTGAGAGTTTGACCTAACTCAATAGAAAAATTGATACTTATAGCGTACGTGCTATTTGAACAATCGTATCAACTGTTGTTATATCTAATCAAAAATTTTCTCTTACTCTCACCCGGGCAAAAGAAAATTTTTGACATCTAGATAAAATGGTTAACTTCATTCTACAAGTTCTGTTTGATCTTATTTATCATTTCTCTTTACAATCCCACCTACCACTGATTTAACAACCATTTATTTAGAACCACAAATTTCAAACTAAACTGCAAGGGGGGAAAAATATCTAAGCCACTCCTCAACCTTAGCACAATTAGACTAAGCCCAATAATAATACATACAAAAATGGCCAATACTGATAAAAAGCGAGATGTGGTAATAAAATGTGAAACAAGTGTTTTAAAACCCGACTTGATCTAGCTGGTTCAACTGGAAACCAGTAATCCTGCCAACAAACTCGTCCAAAATTTTCATTAAGCCGGTTAACAATAGAACTGGTTAAAAGAATAATCTGACAAGTTTTATTTAAACCAAAAAAAGGGTCAAACTGAAACTTATCACATAGTCTTTGATGTATCAATGGTTCTTATTGATTTTTAAGTCATGCGTAAAAATATATATACCTTTTACTATGATAATAATAATAATTGACTTACCGATTCAACCACCGAATTAACAGTTGAACCAATAACCTGAAGACTCACCACTTTGTCAGGGTCAAGTTTAAAACTATGCGTGCTACCCATGTCCTTAGAGACTTTGAGCGCAATTGGCTTTATTTTTATTTTTTTATATATCGCTCAAATCGCCCAATTTGTCCAGTTTTATTGGGCGAAAAAACAAAGGAAAACGAGATAGAAGCGGATTGAATCGAAAGGGGGAAAATTAAAAAATAATAATAACACTTGTTAAACACTTCAATTTTATGAGAACCTTCAAACTAAATCAACGCGTACATGAACACAACGCATGTGGTTGTATTTTTCCAAAATGTACTGGCACGTCAAAAGTTCTCGGCCACAGAGTATGGTTATGGGATGAATGTGATTAAACACCTAATGTCATTACGACTTCATATAAATTATGTATAACATAATGCCACTGATATATAACTTAAGAGGATGACGTAATCACATCAGCAGTTAGATACAATATTACTATCTCGTATCATAACAATACTAACATCTTAAACCTACTAATTTTATATAAGCATGCTAACAATCTACGAAAATAAATTAATAAAACTTACTGGTAGAACATTATTCCTGAAACTTCACCAATTTTCAGCTTTTCAACTCTACCCACATTTTTCTACATAAAATAACTACTGCCAGAATATCCCAGAATCGCACTTCAATCAAGAAACAAGCAGCGCATTTTGTCAGAAGAATAGCAATTTTCAAAATTCTTCTGATTCTCGAGGGAATAATCCGGACAAACATCGACGGAAGTTGTGGCGGCTTGTCAGAGTTACTACAAACTACTTCGCGCCCAAATGAGAATCAGATACAGCTTAGAAATTCCTTCAATTTTATACTGTTCTGTGAGGTTTCTAGCAAAATAATAATCTGTACAATCATTTGTAGAAACACAGAAATCAACCACAAACTGGGGGAAAAAACAAAAACAAAAAGCTCTTTCAAGAACAAAAACCCAATTACCTACTCGAGAAATCGCTTAAAAGGCATACTGACAACGCACAAATTAGACAGAGGTTGTCTGGATAGGATTTTCTACGCCTGAGTTTATGTACGAGACATTGACAAGGTCTGAACAGAGAGCTTACCCGCAAAGCAAATTCTAGGGCACGATTCACAACGGGAGGAAGAGAAAAAGTTGGTTCCAAGTGACCTCAAATCTGGGTTCCTGGCTACATATAACAGGGGTAAATTGGGGATAAAAGAAATCTAAATGGAAGCATGGTGTTTAACCAAACGGGCGTCATTTTGGCCGCCGCCCAAAATGCAACAGTGAATTAAACTTAAAATTTGAGGGAAAATGCTAGAATAGAACCACTAGCTTTATCTGCTGGGGCTTTTGAGTTAATTAAAAGCTGGATATCATCGACTGCTGGATAGCATCAACTGACAATCAATATGCAACTTCTTGTGTATAATCTCCATCTTAAATATATGATGTCCATTGAAGCATTCTGCTTGCTTGTTTAGTTGGGGTAGTGCTCTTCCGATCTCAACCGTAGTTGGCAATCAATAGATAATATCGAAAGCATCAACTTTCTTACCCATCTCTTTATGGAGAAGAAAGAAAGGGCTAAATAAACAGTCACAATTCAATAAATCATTCTCACCAAACATGAGCATATAAAACAGCAACTCAAATCAGTAATTGACACTGATCACAAACTGATGATGGATGAAGCATTACCAGACAAACACCATCTATAGTGCCACTACTAGAGTAGCACAACTATTTTTGTCCAATGACAAAATAACGCAAATTTTCATGTGTTTTTTTTTATCCTTGCAAACAAAGGTTCTTAAGATCTGATAACATGTCTCACCTAGTACGATATACATAGTTCAATTCATGACTGCTTCGAGGAGAATGACCTTTACCGGTCCCTTCTGGACCTTCCACCATAAGGTGAACGCCTTGGAGAGTAATCGCGCTCACTTCTATACGAGGATCGCCTAGGAGAGTAATCGCGTTCATCTCTGTAGGGGGAACGCCTAGGAGATCTCCGATCACCATAGTCATCGCGGCCAGGACCTCTACGATACCCACTAGATCCACCGCGATAACCTTTCACCAAGCAATAGAGATTAGTTTCTTATTAACCGACATCACTTTTAAACTGCTCAACAACCACAAACACACAACAGACACTCACCATCACCCCTACTATTCTTAAGCCCGAGATAGTGACCGGGTGTAGGAGACCTTGGGCGTTTCCTCCTCGACTGGAAAATTAAAATGATATCAATGACATAATCCAAAATAAATAAATAAATAAAATAAAAATAATTAAAAGGAAGTTATAGCATACGGAACAAGCCTCCTAGTCTGGAAAATGAATGTGACATAATCCCAAAAAATGAGTATAGGCGTATAGCATACAAAAGTACGAACAGAACCAAGAATCTTAACATGGACAGAAATCAAACACAAAACACAAAAACATATGTATTTATTTTTGGGACCTAAGAATGGAACACAATCAGCACAAGTTAAAAGATTGACAGTAGAAAGTAGAAACTATCCCATTTTGTTTAAAGAAGCAAACAAAAAATCTAAAATATAAAACTAATGCTAAGTGTGCGATACCATAGAAAGCTGATTAGAATGTTGTCAATGATCCTTGATTAGTTGACAAGTGAAAGTATTTGCTGAAGTTGTATTTGTTGGGCAATATAATTGCAATTTAGTTGATCAGATGCTAATGAAAAGCTGTTTTAGCTGGCACTTGATCAAGCTGTTTGTTTAAATTGTTGCAATGGATGGACTCATCATCTGTGATTGCTGCCAACATAGCTGATGCAATGTCTTCTGAATGTAACCAGAAAACTTCCAGGTCAAGAAGACTGATATACAATAAAATTGGTCCCCGTCAATTATAATAGGTAGCTTACCCGCTCCACAGTTATGTATCGACCTTCAAGAACTGATTGATTAAGGTGCTTGATACATCGGTTTGCATCCTCAGCAGAATCCATTGTAATAAATGCAAAACCCCGAGAGACGCGAGATCGTGGTTCCACCACCAGAAATACCGATTTCACCTGAACATGGATGGGAAAAGGGACATTATCAAGGGAAATTTGAGAAATTCATCCATCTACACAGGGTTGAAAAGGATAATCAACACATGAGAAACCAGGCAGAAATCCAATGCATTAGATATTATTACAGGCAAAACAAGGAACTTGCCTGATTACACTTATCTGCGAAAGTACATTTAGCAACAAATAAGGAACCAACCTTTCCCTCCTTTGAGAAATGATCTTCAAGGTCTCTTTCAGTGACCCTCATGGACAGCCCAGTAACATATAGTGTATCCCCATTATTAATGACTTCAGTCCTACGGGATAATGAAGGTAAAAGAGAAGCATAAACAAAAGCACTTGCCATCTCAAGCGTAAAAGTTACCGATTAACAGGCCTACACTGTAAAATTACTCAACAGTGCAACAATACCATCTTAAAAAACCTGACACAGAGTTACAACTAACCTGCCACGAGTTCTTGACCGTGACCTTGAACTCGATCTTGACCTGTCCCTTGGCCTTGACCACGATCTAGATGGGAGATCTGGATCTAGATCTCGAACGTGACCTAGATCTTGACTTTTCCTCCCAAGGAGAAGGAGACCGAGCATATCTAATACATAAACATATTATCAATAAGGATAAAATGTGAGAGAAGATTCAAATGGTCATAAACTCCAACAAGGTGCAGACTTCAATTCAATGGCTACAAAATTTCAAATTAATTGTTTGCGTCAATGTCAGTTTATATCTGGTAGGATACAGTGTAGCAAGAAAGTAGCATGCAAGATTTAAGGAACAACTCCTACAAATCTTCCCGTCAACTCAGAAGTTACCAACCATGATACTAGACATTGTAGAACAAAATATCGAAAATAGAGTTGCTAACATAACATATAATCAACAGGCTAAAGCTATATATGAGCACCTTAAATGGAAAATATTTGACATTGGAAAATAATGAACTAACGAATGGAAGCTTCACAGATGGCCTCCACCAAATACACCATGAAGACAGGGAAAAAATTTAGAAGGAAGATTTAGAAAGATATATAGTACAATTGCCTCCAATGATCAAGCCAAAGTTAAAAGTAAACAAGTGAGTTCTTTCAAAATCTTTTGTTGCTGAAGTTCTATCTGAAAGCACAATCATGTTTCAAGGCTTGCATCCTCTGTCAAAAATTTAACCTCAACATTTGAAATTTAGGGTGTGTATGAAATTGATTTTGTAAGAATCAATTCTTCTTCATTTGTGTCAATTCATTCTCAAACACACATTCTTTAAAAAACATTTTTCACAATTCCTCATACTACTTTTTAACCACATATTCTCCCAAAAAATCACTTTTCACACAATCAACCTTCAAAAAATCTATTTCATGCACACCCTTAAAGAATGAATCCATCAAGCTTCAAGGGAAAGGTATACTATGCGGATGAAGCTTCTACAGCACCATTTGCCTTAAAACTGGAGACTCATACTCTGTGAACTTGAAACCACAAGTAAACAAGTCGAAAAAAAAATTGAGTCAAAACTAAAGTAATAAGAATTTGATATACTAGTTGAACTTATTTGCTGAATTGTTCAGTGCATCAGTTTACAGCATTTTTCAGATACCCTAACCCTTCAGTTTTCCGTAAAACGTTCATTTGCATGGACAATGAAACACTGACAAATTAATATTTCTAGAGATGCAAATGCAACCACACTAGATATCTCCTGCCTATCTATGAAATTTCAGAAGAAACATAAATGAAATCCGTCCAAAATAACAGGTAAAGATGCAGTTCGTGATGGCATTTATGCTTGAATATGATGCAGAATGGAGAATTAAACTTGTAATCCGAACCATAATCAGATCATAAGTTTGGATCTGCATCAATAATATATAGCCATGAACAAAAAAAAAAAAAACCATATAGATATATATATATAGTATAATAATAATAATAGTAATAATAATAATAATAATAATAATAGGCAGCATTTCGTAAATGGATCACAAGCTAGACTGCATCATATTCAAAAATAATTTCTCCAAAAGGCCAAAATAACAGGAGAGAACACCACTCGGAGCCCCAAAATTTTTATAAAAAAATGCGTTGGTGAATTTTATCCACAAGCCCAAATAAATATTTGAACGATGAAGAATTGCACCATGAAACTGAAGAATAAATACAAGCAATACTCAGATTCATTTCAGAATAACCAGGCGCTCAAAAACACTTTAATCAGATAGATCGGAACGTATAATACCCAAAATAAGAAAATAAATAAAAAGCAAAATGAATCAGGAAATCAACACGGATTTGAAACAAAAACATATAACAGGGTTTTACCTTTTGCGGGGAGAATCAGCCTGCAAAGAATCGAAAAAACCCTTTATATTGTTAGTTATTCTATAACCAAGACATTACATAAATCGTGACTTTCGATAACATATTGGAATATCTGTATGTACAAGGAAAAGAGTAGGAGCTTGCCATTTCGCGAGCTGAGATGAAGAACCCTAGATCGCGAGGCTACTTTCAGAAATTCGATGTTTAGCGGTGGGTTCGTATTTATATATAGGCGAATTTTCTTTATTTCTTTACTTTCCAAAAGAAAAGAGAAAAAAACTTTAAAAAATAAAAAATAAAAAAATAAAAATAATAGTAGGGATCAAGGTTAGCCCACGTGGTTAAGGGCATAAGACCTTACCCCGTTTACCGGGATTTGAATCCTCACAATCTCCCTCCTCCATCCCCTTTATACATTAAAAAAAAAGGGAAGATAGCCAAAATAAAATTTAGAAAAAAAGGTAATTTTCATTCTAAGTCCCCAACTTTTCAACTTTGTATAATTAAGTCTCCATTCTTTTTTTGAGCCTACTATGTCCTTAACCTTTTATTTATTATCGTATTATGTCCCAACATCACTTTTTATTTCCATTCTTTCAATTTTCACCATTAATCCCTATCAGAATGACTATTATACCTTAATTCTTTATTTTCATTATAGGTCCCCAACCTTTTAATTCTTATACAATTTTGACCTCATTAATTTTTGAGCATATAAGAGCTTCAACCTTTCATTTTTTTAACTTATTATATCCCCATTAACACTTTTTATACCTAATATTTTAAGTTTTACTGTTAATATCTATTAAAATTATCATTATATCATTAACTATTTAAATAAAAAACTAAAGAATAATATAAAATAAGAAGTCCATCAACTCTAACACATTTCAACACAACCCAATGATAACACCCAATGATAACAGTTGGAAATAATAATAACATAAAACTCAATCTATAATGACCTCAATGGATATCAAATCCGCATTGAAGAAAATTATCGATCTAAGTATCAGCGTGATGAATCGGATCCAATTTCTTGATCTACGACAAATCATGTGGCGGAAACGGATTGGGTAGATCTGCCCCAAAAAATTGATTTTTGATTTATTAAAAATAAATATAACACTAACACTTTTAATCTAAATTAATTTTTTGTCTTTCTTTGTGATTTTCACCTTAGTTTGCCTCCTATTTGTTATCTGTCTTAACCCAATTTGATCTACTAATTGTGGATCCACCCAAAAAAAAATAGTGCATTAACGTTCAATTTCATTTTTGTAAATTGAAATTTTTTTTTTATAGATCTACCCTGATATATATATATCCTCTCTATATATATCCTACTAATTTTGATATATATCCTCTATGTAATATGTAATGAATCAAAAAATTCGATCTGATATGTTGTGCTAACTCTTGAATCGAAAACTTTTATATTGTTTTTTTATTTTTTTTAAATAATTAAATGTATAATGGTAATTTTAATAGGAATTAACATTAATAGTTGAAATGTTGAGGACGAAATGTGTTCTTAGAGACGTAATGCGATAATAAATGAAAGGTTAGGAGTCCTGTATGTCCAAAAAATGATAGGAGCAAAATTGTATAAAAATTAAAACGTTGAGGACGTATAATGGAAATAAAGAATTAAGGATATAATAGTCATATTGATAGGGGTTAATGGTGAAAATTGAAAGATTATGAACGAAAAGAGACGTTGGGGACATAATACGATAACAAATGAAATGTTGAGGCCTTAGTAGGCTCAGAAAAAAGAACATAGACAAAATTGATACAAATTTGAAAGGTTGGGGACCTAGAGTGAAAATTACCCATATTTTAATTTTTTTAAAAAATTAAGAAATGGGAGGGGGAGGAGACACTGGGCTACCATTTCCAGCAGCGGTTTCCAAACGGCTGCTAGGAGGGGGTCTCCCGCAATGTGCTACTGGAAATGGCAGCCAAAGGGCTGCTGGAAAAAAGGAGGGGAGTCTCCCCCCTTGGCGGCCATTTCTGGCAACCAGGCCTGGTGCCCCCCAACTTTTTTTTTAAACATTAAATTTTTTTTTTATATTTTATCAAAATACCCTCAATTTTAACTGTGAAAATTGACGGTTTCTAAAATATAGACGTTAAATGTAACACTTTTAAAAGGTTATAGACCCACAGGAGTAAAATTAAATGTTGGAGACGTAATCTCAACATTGTTGAAAGGGGACGTTAGCTATAAATTATCCTTAAAATATTTTTTTGTATTTTACCAAAATACCCCTAATTTTAACGGTGGAAATTGACGGTTTCTATCATAGGGACGTTAAATGTAATACTTTTAAAATGTTAGAGACACACATGAGTAAAATTAAAGGTTGGGGAGTAATCTCAATATAGTTAAAAAGTTGGGGACGTTAACTGTAAATTACCCAATTTACTTCCTCATATTTAAGATCTTGCACCCTACTTGTTGTCCTATGTCTTTTAATTTTTTTTATTTTATTCAGATTATTATAATTTTTTAATCAAACTCCGAGCGAGATTTTTTGGCTGAATATATTAAATTTTACTCATATGTTTTTCTAATAAATATATAATTATTTATTTTTTCAATACAACACTCAAGTGATTGAAAATGATCTATCACCAAATATCTGATAGCATAATGTACCAAATGTTTGGTGGTAGATCAATACTCCTCCAATGATGATAGTTACGAATTGACAACAATGTACTTTAAATGGTAACATGAAAATATAATAAATGCCCTTCAAAGAATAAATAAATGACCTATGCATTCAATAAGGTAAATAGACCACCAGGCCTGTGATGAAATCAGTATAAAATAACAAGGAAAAAAAAAAGAAAAAGAAAAGAAAAAAGGTAAATAGACCACCATGCAAAACAAATAAATAAAGAAAATTAAGGTACGATACAAGGAATTATATAAGAGCATCTTTTGATTTATTACCTTTTGAGGTATGTAATTATTAATATATAGATAATTAACTTAATATCGATGGGGATAGAAAATGAAAAAGAATGGAATGCAAAGTGAAGATTCCACTTCTTTAAACCTAAGAACATGAATGAATAACTACATATATGAGAAACACTGTTGTTAATTAAGCAAGGCTCTAAAAAAAGGAATGCATAAGCAACTGTCAAGATCAAGCACCAAGTCTAACAACACCTAAGCGCACCAATGCACGATAAAAAGCACAATCATTGCGTAGCGATCAATACGCAATAATGTGCAAGATGTGACGAAACGTAAAACTCAAACTTCAAGCATAAGTGCCTCATAGGCGTGGCATAAATGAGCTTTTTAGATCACTGCAATTAAGCAACAAAATTTCAATTCAGGACTCGTTACAAAATCACACTGAATAACAAACCATATTGTTTCCGCTGCTTCTCTTCTACTGTTCTACGTTTATGTATTCCAACAAACCCAACAAATGCACATTTCTAGCACCAGCAAAAATCAAAATGAGGTTTTATCCAACATGTACATCTTCTGAATAATAAAACAACATTTTTACAGAGATCAACGATTGCACAAATGGGGAATATCATGTAGATCGGAAGAGCACGTCAGGAATGGCAGGAGAATGAGCCCCGAGTACTTTACCCCCGAGATCCGGGAAACATTCATGTTCAGGCAGTGGACCAACATTGCCATTGACATCCACATCTATGGGGTACTTGAGAATATGACCTTGCAATGTAGTGAACTCCTCAGCTGCGTATCTCTTCCAATTATCTTCAGCGACCTCGTTTACTTTCTTAATGCACTCCAGTGCCTCTGGCTGCTCAAAACTCTTATCAACCATTCCAAGGTGCTCAGCCCATAGGGACATTCTATATCCATAAATCTGCAACATGAACATGATAATAAGGAATGTGGGTCTAGTGTGTGTGTGTGTGTGTGTGTGTAGTAAATAGTTGAAACCCTCCTTGCTTCTAATGCGAGAAGCCTGCCAAAAAATTCTGATTATTCTCTTTTTAGAAATAAACAGAAAAAGGTTGAAGCAAAACATTGTCATTCCAAAACACCCTCCTCCCCTTCCCCTCAATAAAAAACCGGAGAGAGATGAGGGAACTTAGAACATGACAGTAAAGTCTGCCATCCAGATAAAGTAAGTAATCGAACCTGGCCACGTGGAGGTTGCTGCTTTTTTGCCCTAGTGTGATGGGGCTGATAGGCGCCCATAGCTATTTCTGTGTCTTTTGTCCCAGCCATGGATCTTTGATTTATATTGGCAGATCCTATTATTATGTACTCATCATCCACTACCATTCCTTTGGCATGTACATAAACCATAAACCGCTTGAATTTTTGTGAGTCCGAAACCTAAAAGAGAGTAAATTTTGGAAGGGAAGATTAGGAATTTCAGCGAAATACAAAGAATGCCACTGTATGTCACTACAAATTCATGAATACACAGTCACGGACCATAACAGCAGGCATTGAATTTATAATGCCTCAAGAATATAATCCTTGCTTTACCGAATAACAACTAATATAACTCAAATTAATTAAGAAAACAATAATCGTAAGGAACTAAAAAATGTAGTAAAAGGAGAAACAGTAAAGAGGCAGCAATGATGACGTTAATAAAAATAAAATGTTAGAATTAAAGCATGCAGGTACTCGTTTGACAATATCTAGAGCCCTACTAAAACCACCCATAGGCCTAAACAAATTGCTTGAATTCCCATCCATATAAAACGAACTTAATAGCAGGTCCAGGAGGACCAGACTTAGAGGTAATTGGTAAGTGTTGTAAAGAGATAATCTCTGTATTACTTCTGTACTTCCAGACAACAGGAGGCCTGAGTTAACACATAAGCAATATATGCAATGCATGTGCCCGTGAAGTGAAGACATGGAAAGTGCACGTGCAAATAGATGCAAGTTCGGCTAGTTCTCGTATGGAAATCAGTGCTAGCAGTTCCCAACAAATCATCTTTTATAGTTGTACATTTGACCGCCTGATGAATAAATTTGATTACTCCGGTGCCAAATCATGTTGCCACCAAAATAATGTACAGAAGATAGTGCAAGCTGGCTAGAAATCAAATAATCTATTTAGGATGATGCAACAGATGGACAAACAAATATAGAGCAAACGCAAAACAAAACCATTTGGGAAGTTCATTTAGATAAGCTTGAGTTCAGCTGCTTTAGAAATGGAATATATCAATCTACGCTCTTTGTTGACATGTTCCATCATCTCTGCTGACTCCTAAGATCCTTAGGTGTAATGACTAGGTTGCCCCCTTTTCCTCCCTCTCCCTTATAGTTTGGAAGAAATCAAACAAAATAGAAGTTAAAACAGAAAAAAATAAAAAATAATAATAATAAAATGAAGAAGAATGAAAAGCAAAAAAGAAAGGACGGAGCCATCAGCACTTTCAGAAAAAAAATTATTGCCATGGCAAAACCAAGATCCAAGACATAAACGATATCCCAGTTTTTATATGTGTTTCATACGTTTGTAATACGCAAGTCACCTCTAGAGAACTACCTTATCAGAGTCTTCTGCAGACTGAGCAACCGTATCCGGTATTTCTTCACGGTTACCAAGGCAATAGAAATTCAAATAGTCTAGAGGGTGAGAGTCCTCAAGTTGCATGGACTTAAGCTCCTTCGCAACCACTTGATACATCATTTGCATTGTCTGAGCCTATCAAATGCAAACATCCTTCAGTTACATAATCTTCCAATCCTTTTTTATGCGTGCAACATCTCTTGTCAAATATTCTTTCACATGAATAGAAAATAAATTAGAGCGGGAAAATGATTAGAGTCTTCCAAAAAACAAAAGCCTCTTTTCATAAGCCTACAAATTTCTCTTGGAGTAGCACAAAGCTCAATATAGAAAGTCATGTCTGCATCCACTTACCTTTCACGAATATCAACAAAATCACGAGATTAACTCTCAAACTAACCTTCTAACGAATTTTCCTTTTTACGAATGTCATCTTCTAACCTTCTAATAAATTTCACATTTCACAAAGAACATGTTATACAACCAGTAAATATCTGTAATATTGACCCCCCCCCAACCCACGCTTTCTCTCTTTCCTCTAAAAATCACCTGTTTATGAATAACAAAAAAATCAGGAGATTAACTCTCACATGAACATTCTAACAAGTGTTCCTAACCCCTCTCTTCAGATTTCGACCAGAATAAAACTTGAAACACTAATGTTCACAAGTCGTTTCTATTTAAAAACAAAATCCAGTCAAACCAATCACATCCACATATTTGACATGGCCCACCTATACTGCACAAATCTCAACCACTCATTCTCACAAAATCTAATTCTATTTTTAAACAAAAACACTTTGTGAATATTTTTCATATAGCAGAATCTTATATTACCGTTTCCTAGTACCTAAAAGCAATATGACTTATAGCATGCTTAGTTCTCATTTTATATTGTATATTTTATAATAATAATAATTAGTGAGTTATAACCTGGCACATGTACCAAGCAGACCAGTGTTTATAATCTTACAAATTGTGAACAATTTCAGGGTAATTAGAGATATAATACCTGCCAAAAGAGAATTTCTTGCATAACATTATCTCTAGGGTTACCCTCTGGCCACATTGGTATAACAACATACACTGCAAACCTCTCCTTGGCTCTTATTTTACTAGCAATCTTCAGCGCCAACTCCATTGGGATTAGATGATCAGCTCCTGATAAATTTACGGAAACGGTAAATGTTAGATTATAGAAACTACGAAAAGAAGAGTGGCAAGCAAACACATAAAAGTCTGCTCGTGATGAAGAAAATAGTTTTGACTGCCTAGCAAGTAGCACCAAGAGCGGTACATAAGCAGAAAAATATATATTTAAAATAAACACACACACAAACACAATCTATTTTCAACGGGAATAATTGGGAGAGTTCAACAAAATAAGACCAAGTAAAAACAGCATTCTATTTTAGTGCATGAAATTCAAAATTTTCAACTGATGGGAACTTCAGAATTCACAATTTAATTACTCTGAGAAGCGATAATACTTGATTTTCTACTAAAGGAAATGCGATTTTTACCTGCATCTTTGTATGACGGCCAAGCATATGATGACCCGAGAAAGTATTGATTTTCAATATAGATAAAATGCTGAGCAGATCTTATTGCCTGAATATATGCCGCTTGGATGCTTTTGTCTATTACCAGATTTTTTGAGCAGACAAGGTTCTGAACAAAAACAACGCAGAGTAATTGATAAGTAAGAAAGATTGCAGTAATAATGTAACACAAAATTGGTAGTCAGAGGTTCACCGCCGTTTATGACAAAACACATCACATGAATAGCATTGAAATTTCATGAATGGATAAAAATGAAGCATGAAGGTAACTTTGTTATAACCTGAGACTGAGCAACATCATAATATTTGGGAAAACCTCTCACTGACCCTGAATCAATGGACCGAAATATCTGGAAAAGAAGCGGAAGTATAAAAGATTAAACGAATTCCAAAATTTACATGTCGAATGTAACAGAGATCGGAAGAGCCTACTAAGCAACCTGCACGTGCCAAGTTTCGGGGTTCTCTTCTCTTGACACATGAAGCTTAGGATCGTCCTCTGGTGGAGGTGTGTGAGTTCCATCCTTCGCAATGGATGAGGCAGGACTTAGTATCCATGATATGCCTACACGACGCTCTTCCGATCTCATCATGCCAATGAGACATCTTTTTCTTAAGTAAACTAAACTCTCTCCACCTTGTTGTTTTTCTCCAACGTTGAGCAAAGTTTACAAGGACATCATATGCAGCTGGGCCATCTATTCTGCAATGCAAGTCATGCCATGCCTGTCTTGGAGCTTTGGTTCCTGATCGGACAAAGGCAATGCGAAATGAAAACATGGGGCAAAGAAAGAGGTACCCAGAGTTATAAACCCCTTCTTTACAGGGCCTTAAAAGATGATGTGAAAGTCTTGATCCCTGCTTGATTAAGAGCTTTTAGGATTATGCCACATACATAAGGCAATTATGCACAATACCAAGCTCCATCCGGTAGTGACTCTTTTCTGAGTTTCTTTATTGTGTTGATCATCTTCAGGGAATTTTCAAGAAAACCCTTACGATCCAATCTCAGACTCCTATTCTCACTGTCAACTAAATAACATGTATTCATTGCAGCAAGCTACAAAACTGTTATTAATTCAGGCAATACTTAGCACTTTCTCGCCATATTATACAATAAAAAATAAAAAGAAAAAAAAGAAAATTTGTTGGCAGTAGAAGGACACAATCCAAATTAATTTAATAGAGAACCCTGATGTGAAGAATGATGCCATTTTAAGCATCAGTTAAAAAGTCCGACCTCCTTTATAACTGTATTGCTGTAAGGAAATTCTAAAACAGAGGCTCAAATACTCTAAATTGATTGTCTGAACATGTTGATATAGCTGAGAGGAAGTTAAAGAATAAACTACTCACAGGGAATGTTGGTTGATGAAAGTCGTCCTTAAATACCGTATCAAGACCACGGAATATTCGATGTTCGGGTGTATCATAACGACCATCACATAGATCAAGACCACCAATAAATGCAGTGATTTTTCTATTATTACCATAGGCTTGTGTATCGACAAGAACACATTTCTGATGGTGCGTAAAAAGATTTCCAACAACCTAGAAACAATCAGTTTATAAGCAAGTCAAGATATGTTCATAAAAGTTTTCGGAATTAAAAGGCAAAAACAAATAGATTTGTTAATTTATGACATCTACCTGTTGTTTCATATAGCTAAGTTTACTGCTACCATAACGTGGTGATAGAACACATATGACAGATGAATGCCGAAAAAACTTCTTGGTCTCTTCATCATGGGTTTTCATTACTCCTGCCTGCATCAAGAGTCACTAAAACCATTAGTGAACAAGCACGCGCTTATGACTTTCGCTATTACAGGTAAACCTACGTATCAGGGTGTAATTGTAAATAAACAAGATGTGGGATAGCTATTAAAAGTATAATTTAACATGATGCATCTTCTGCTCATGGAATAGCACGTAATCTTTGGTTTGCCTTTTTTTTTTCAGTTAAGAAATTGACTAGACCTGTAGAGCACAAGCAAGCCTCAGCAAGATATGTAAATTGCAACTTCTGTCATCCATGCAATATAAATTACAAAGAGTTCAATATTCAAGAGCTCAGCAAGATGGCAAAGGGCATGCTAATGTGTTTATCAATACCTTATTCCTCTGATGGTTAGGTATGATGTTGGAACCCATTTGTTAGATGTTCGTTTTGTTTCAGTTAGATGATGTAGCAATTCAATGCCAGTCTTGTTGTATTAAAATCCAACATATAACAAAGCCACCATTCAAGAGTAGAATCAAAGTTAGTTTTTGCATGATGCTTATTAAAGCTATACAAATCCACATTCCACAGGTGCAAATGTAACTTCAATTCAGCCAAAATAATAATAATAATAATAATAAACCTTTGCTCAGTAAAATGCCATTTTACTGGTTCTTTCTAGCAATTACTGCACATAGGAAAGAGAAAACTCCAAGTTTACAACTGTCGTAAATCTCTACACTGAAAAATTCTCAGGGATACACAACATGAGAGCGTTGGAGCTTTTATAGCCCAAAAGAGTCATAGCTTTATCCACCTCATACCATAGGACACGCCGAGAATCTGAAGCAGTGTCCAAGATAAACTGCCTTTACATGTCTTCTACTGGATTTCATTTTACTTATCCGTGTTCTACATGTCTAAACTTCTTCTTTGTGCAATTGTAACTTGAAAAAGAAGAATATTGCACAAAGAAGAATAAATGATAACTAAAAGAAAGAGAGGAAATCTCAAGCAAAGTACTGAAACACCAAAGATTCATAGTAAAAACCTACTCCACAGCCGCCGCCCCCCACCCCACCCCCCAAAAAATAAAAAAAAACCCCCCAAAAAACAAAAAAGGCACTTTGCAAAACAAAACATCCCTAAGTACTCTATCCAGATCTGAATGGTTTAAACCACATTATACCAAACTATTTTCAAAACTACACAAGAAAATGAAGAAAATGAACAAATTAAAAGTTGCTCCATGGATTACTAAAATCACTATAGCAATTCATACCGTATTAATGAAGAATTTATCATGTGACGTCTTATCATCCCATATCAACAAAAGAACTCGAACCCCTTCCTGAGACTTATACTTCAACAGTTCACCAAGAGTCAAGTCTCCCCCTCGGGGCAACGGCCTCGTAGGCTCCCTAATCAACTTAATCTTATGAAAAACGGACCACCCCACTATGTATATCAAGTGGTGTGCCTCCGATATAGCATAGCATATGTCCTCCCAACATTTACCGTGCTCGCGAACTCCACCATCCAACTTAATCTCTGGCATCTTCACATCGTTACTAATATGCGCGTCCTGATACAGCATTACGGAGGACCCTTTGCGCAATGGAAAATAAGTGTTTCTGACGCCTCTGTGTAACGGGTCGCCTGCAATGCCATGATTGTACAGTGGGTTTTTATCGAAGGCAGTAAACTTCATCTCAAGTAGCAACGCTGAGTCGGGTTTAAGGCGCTTCCCCGACGTGTTAAGGGAAAACCAGCCGGAAATGATCTCACCGGAGGCAATCTTTTCTGCTGGAATTTTCACATTCCCAATTATATCCGCTCCAAACACGTCACTATCCTTAACACGGAACTCCAAAAACGCCATGGGATGGGCTAAGGGGATAGAGAACCGCTCATTCCATCTAGGGTTCTGAGAATTGGACAGCACGCGCGTGCGGGCGAGTGTAGCCTGCGGCACACAAACGGTGACATAGGGGTCACTGGTGATAATTTTCCGGTGGTGGTGAAGCTTCCTCTCACTGTGGCTACTTCCGCCAACATCCTTTGCGTCAGTCGTACGGCAGACATCGCAGGCGGTGAAGCAGCGGCGGAGATTCTCGGAGAACAAATCCAGGTTCGGAAGACTCCGCGCCTCAATTATGTGCAACTCCAGATCACCATGCAAATATATAACTCGTTCGAAAGAATCCTCAGCCATAATTTTGCCAAACCAAACAAGAAATCCGCTCTCTGTTCAATCAATTCAACTGCAGTGACTTCAAATCTCAGTATTGCAGGACTCTCTCTCTCTCTCTCTCTCTCTCTCTCTCTCTCTCTCTCTCTCTCTCTGTGTATAAATGAATGCGGATAACTTTGAGGTGGGGTTTTGGGGGAAATGGTGGTTTTCGGTGGAGTCGGGAACATGGGGATTCAATTATTAATGGAGGAAGCACGTGTAATGGATTAATTAATTAATTAATTAATTTAAGTAAATTGTGACTATTACGTCATTGATACGTTAATGGAGTGATTAGCAGGAAACACGTGAACTCTTGTGTTTTGACTTGCATTTTTATCTTTTATTATATATATATATATATATATATCGTCGGTTCCAATCTTTGGACCTTTCTACAATGAGGTTCTCCCATTTGTTTCTTAGTTGTTGATGCTTGAAAACTTTCGTACTTCATCCTACCATATATTTAGACTTGATTAAGTTTTCACAAGAATTAATAATAATTATATATATATATATTAATGTATATATTTGTAAATTGTGTTCTTAATTTATTATTTAATGATGATGATGATGAGAATTTAATATTTTGATAATTATAACTAAATACTATTAATTAAGAATAATTTAGTAAAATATTATAAATTAATCTTCTTAATAATGAAACAAGTTTATATATTTGGAACATTAAAAAAAACTAAATTCCTACCCAATTCCAGTCATATGGTAAAATTTATTTTTGACAGTAACTATTACAAGGCTGAAAATTTCTACAAGTGGTGTAAAAACTACCCACAGTAGTTAGACTATCAACTATCTTAGACGTGCTTATTAATTTATTTAATAAATAAAATAATTGAGATTTTTTGTATTAAAGAATCATGGACTAAAGGATTTAAAAAATAAATAAATAAACACCATTATTATAAAAAAAAGATTAAAAAAATAGCAATTTTGATTCTTTATTTATTTATTTATTTATTTATTCGACCTTTGTAACTCCGGATATTGATGACTTTGAAAAAGACATCATGCACTAAATTATTCGAGGTATCAACTGTTAGGAAGCAAAGGTTTGGAATCTATTATTAAAGTTTTTGCTTGCATTTTGGGTAGAACGCATATTATAAAATATTACTTTGCTTGATTCTGCAGGGAAGATTGAGTTTAAACTTTAAAATCATTATTGCTTGAAAGCTATTGGTACTGTTATTTTTGTACTTTCTGTAGTAAATATATATTTTTATAGAACTAGAAGAATAAATAAAATGCGCAGAGTATTTTAAGTGTACAAAGTTTAGGTAAGACAATATCATACTATAAATGTCTAATTAATGATACTGATAATACTAAATTTTTTAATACAAAATTATGTGAAGCGTGGAATATTGCACGTGGAGGAAAGTTTAGAGGAAGGGTAACGGTATACTTCAAGGCAAAGTCCAAACATCCCCTACCTCAGAAAAAAATATGGTACTTTATGAGTATTGAACACTCAATACTCCTAATCAATCAATCAATACTCCTAATCAATCAATGACTTTCATGCAATTTTTATTGTATAATTTATCAATTTTCAAAAAAATTCAAACCAAATACTTTTCTATTTTCTATTTTTAAAAGTAATTTTCTAAGATGGCAAACAGAACGCCTTTTTTATTTTCTCAAAACAGCAACCTTAAAATAAAAACTCAAAATGCATTTTTAAATGACAACAAAAAACTAAAATACAAAGAGAACGTAGCCTTAATCTCTTTAAACTTTTTTCCTAGAGCACAATTTGTTTATTCTTTTGGATTTTTTTTTTTTAGTATTATCGATGTACAAAATATTATGTTGCGGCAATCTTTTAGTGTTGACTCATAGAGATTTGAAATCTATGAGCATAATTTGCCCCTTTTACTTGTGATGATATAGATTGTACATATAAATACCGCAAATAGTCTGAAATGCATAACATGTATTTTTCTATATCAAATTAATGTAAGCTACAGATTCCCCTAAAAAAACCTACTCATTATAAAATAATGACTTGATTGTGGTGGAGTTAAATATATTTACTAATGTTAGGATAAGGTGGTGGGTTGATATAATAGGTGTGATGTTAGGATAAGGTGGTGGGTTGATATAATAGGTGTGAATGTCAATATACGTGTGAGATTAGTCCCACTAGAAAATCAATATTTGGATATGCATATTGCAACTTCAACAAGCGATTGATGGCATCAAAGACTTCAATACGTTTGGACCCCCCCCCACCAACCCAACACCCAAAACCCCAAAGAAAAATAAAACAACAACCAACGGCATTCTAAGTAATTAATGTAGCAAATGATCGAGAACAACTCCAATTCAAAAATTCACAAGAATTTTTTTGATGAAGTAATATAGGACATCATACAAAAGCTATGGGTCTCCATACTTTTACATTATTATTATTATATTATTATTTTGAACATTTGCTTGACAATATTATTAATTAATATAATTTATTACATAAAATTTTTATATGTTATTAACAACTGAAAAGCTTAAAAACACGTGATAGGTTAACTTCAAAAGAATCATTCGATGGTAATGTCATGTTTTTGACATGGTAGCTTTTAGCCATTCGAGAACTGCAGAAATTGTTATTTTAAATGCCAATTTATGTGGTCACGAAGGTCGAAGGATTTAGAAAATTTCCAATCTTTATAATGTGCATGGTGAAATATGCACACCTCTAATGATATATGATATTATCAAATGTCCCATATTTTAATAATTTTCACTAATTAGACATTATGAGCATTTTTTAAGATACTCATTTTTGGTGAGTCATCATTCCTAGCGAATGGCTAGTGTTAGAATTTATTTTGTCCACACTATATAATATTCAAATGAATTAACAATCATCAACAACTTGGTTCCATGGTCTAGTGATCAGGACATTGGACTCTGAATCCAGTAACCCGAGTTCAAATCTCGGTGGAACCTTCTATTCCTTTATTTTTTCCCTTTGCTTTTTATTTCTGCTTTTTATTTTTTTTTTCCTTTTCCTTTTTATTTCTGTTTATATAATTTTTTCCTAGTGAGGCCTTATTCATATCTGCAAACAATACAAATTGATAGTCCATTATAAATATTCTTCTTCTTGTGGCTTTTTTTTTTTCTTTTTACCTTTTGTTTCTGTTAATTGTTTCTACTGAGGCCACATTCATATCTGCAAACAACACAAATCGATGGTCCGTTATTAATATTCTACTTCATGTGGCTTTTTTTTTAGGTGGGGGACTTGAAATCCTCGCTTGGCGGAAATTAGATTAAGAGCAACGAATACAAACAATGTCCACAGGAAAATATAATGATACAAAATCCTCTCGCATGATTTATGAAGAAAAATACGAGTAGCTGATGAAATGTTGGAGTCGATACAACAATTGACAAATCTTTCATGTAGCGGTCTCTGTGTCGCAATTTTAAAGTGATAAGAAAACACACCAAACATGTCCATCCATACATAGGCCGGCGCTGAGATGTTTCGTCCGGCATATCAAAGAAACAAAGGTGAAAATTCCCTATGCCTCTATATCATTCTTCACGCTGGGCCCTATACAAATCATGCTGCTTAATATAATCAATGACCTCGTCTCAGTCTGCCGTTAAATATTTCACCGACAATCCTCTCGAAATGCAATCCCTGCATGGAGAAACCGACACAAGTAAACACATTGATCGCCTCAAATCCACCTGAACCTGACTAGAGTGCGAGAAACCAATCATGAGAAACCACAATAGTGAAACTGAAGACATTTTTACCTCAATCCTGTTGAACTGATTCCATTTGGTACTACCTCGTCTACAACTTTGATATTACTCTGCAAAGAACAGATTAATGCAGATACTGGAAGTTAATCCGCAGAACTATGCATACTGCTCCATCAGTAGAAGAATTCCAGTTTACTCGAATCATTTTTTAAGTAGGAAGATAGAAATATTCTAACGTAAATCTAACACGAGTTACCTTGTGCTTATTTAAAATATCATCATTAGAGATGATCTTCTCAACATCCTGACCGCATCTGCGAATACAAACCAACCCAAAGTCTTTACATACGGTCTCGACCTAAAAATGAAAAGAAGTACATGATCAATATCAGTTTCAATCACCAAATATCATTATTATTTGATGACCTTTTCTCAAGTCATCAAAAGCATGAAAACACTAAACAATGGAAGGAAAAGAGTGAAGCAATCTGAAACCCACCATCTCGCTAATTAGCATGACTAACATAAAAAGTAACTAGGCCTCTTGTAAAATATAACTTGTTTCCCAAACTTCAGTTTGGTTTATAAAAATATTATCCATCTTCAGTTCAGTTTGATTTGAAGTTCAGTTTTAAGCATGGCTACGCATGCTTTACAATATATTAACAAAAAGGTTGGCAAAACATCCAGTTCTGTGGTCTATTTAAGTTTCAACATAGGCATTCTAATCTCACGGTTGAACCATACTACATGACTTACCTGCTTACGGATCCAGAACCCAGGAATGCTAAAAGATTCTAGTAGATCAGAACCACAGACAAGCATCACTTTAAGAAGCCCTAAAAGCAGAAGAATGACAAGCCTTGAATGTACACCATTGAATCAAATAGAAACTGAAAAATAATATAATAAGAATCAAGATAGATCAAGATAGAGTTAAACAAAAACCTGCTTGATACAACTTTCACATACTAGTATCCTGTGAACCTACTAGCTGGGAATGGTTCAATTTGGTCTCCCTTCGGTTTCAATGAACCAGGACCAAGCCTATTATAAACAGTGATTTTAGAGGAACACTTGGTTCTCAATAAAATAACGGAATGGTTTGTCCCTGCCTTATACGAACAAGCTCCTTAAAAATAGGAAGGAAGTTTCACTGCGTACACTACGGTTGCTTCTCAACCAGAAAAGCTTTGGAGTACAGAAGCTATATAGCATGTTAATTTGTAATCCCATGGGTTTTAATTATCTTATAACCAACTATGAATCTAGACCGTATGAAGCTTACAAGGAATGATCTTGAGTTAATGAAATATACAGTAGATTGGCTTACTAGATCAAACCAGACGAAAAAGGGCAGTAATTTGAGATTAACCTTACACCTGGGAAAGAAGGGGGTTGAGGCGGTTGAAGGAAAGCCGATTTCAGGTTATTCTTATATCTCTGGGACGATTGCATTCATTACCTTACAGAAATTAGATCAAATGTACCGCTCCACCTAGTTGATAGTTCATCGTCTAGAAAGTTACTGTAGCAAAACTTGGGAATTTGTGGGTTCATTCTGTCTCTGGTCAAAAAGTTTGAGTATATTTTCCAACCCCTACAAATTTAGTTTTATCTTGAAGGCAGAAAAGCCTCCAGAATAATAACACAAACAGGGAAGATAGGCCATGTTCTTGGCAATGATTGGGGTTTGTGGCTGTATCTAAGTTCAAGCCGCTACCCGTTGCCTTGAGATCAGTTCATAATTGGTTCAAGAGTCATAAAGGACATAATTTAAACATGAGCCTCCACTTAATGAATAAAAAAGCCAAGTTTGAGTGATTCTATCCGGTGGCGGAGGCAGGAAAATTTATTTACGGGGGGCAAAAATTTTATGACAACTCTTCTTTTCCTTTTTTTTTTTTTTTTAAAAAAAATACAAATGGGAGGGGAGGGGAGGGAAAATAGGGGAGGGTAGGTGTGGTTCAAACCCGAGATCTCATGCCTTGTGTCAAAGTAAAAATTACATACGGATTAAACATTATGATTTTAATAACAATGAAAACAATTATGAAAGTCAGAAACTGATTATTAAATATAAACACTCTGTAAGGATTAAACAAGTTATTCATCAATAAAACACACCAAGAGATTTCCCTTCAAAAAGAAAAAAAAAAAAAAACACACACACACACACCCCCCACACACCTCACCTCCCAACCCCTAAAAGACTACAATTCAAGATGTTCCATTAACATGTTAAATTAGAAATCTATTTAAAAACCATCGTCTTTTAAACATTAACGGGATGTTGAAGAGTAATTATTTATATGGATGAAGAATATAAGAAATGATCGTGTTTATATCTCAAATAGTGAAAACGATGATGGCAGTCTAGGAAATTATGGTTGTCGACTACAACGGCAATGAAGCAATCTATAAAGTTTGCACGACATATGGAAAATCGGATGTTAGACTTGAAGCTAAACATGAGACTTCTAATTTTGATTTTATCAAACTTTTAATTGTTGCATATATGTATTGCGAAAGTTGATTAATTTTAATGTTAGAATTATGGAATTGGTTGGCGGTGCTCCAAGGAAATGGAAAAGATTAATTGGAAATTTTCTTTTTATTTTTAAATGAAATTCACTTGAAATTTTCAAAAATCTTTAGGGGGCAATCCCCCCCCCCCGGGCGGCCCATACCTCCGCCGCTGATTCTATCGTTATTTTATAATATACTGACCTGAGCTTGAACACTTTGAGAGTTTCTTGACAAGACCAATTTATTTTCCCAACAACAGTGAACTTACCAGTTGAGAACATTCCACTCTCAAGCAGTGAATTTCTAACCCTGGACAAAACTGTTAACGTGCGTTGGTAGGTGCTCTGATTTGCCTGTAGAGAATTAGATATGCAACACACCATGAGCATGAGCATAACTTATAATCAACATTGAAACAGCAAGAGCATCATACTAGCCAAATTCATATTTTTGAACTTTTGAGGGTAACTAAAGAAATCTTATAAGTATCATGCACAATCTCTCTCTCTCTCTCTCTCTCACACACACACACACACAGAGGGAGAATTTACCTCCCACGGATCCACCATGACAAATTCAGAACTTCTTCAACCAAGCTGAGACATTGCTACTCGGTGTTGAGCACAAATGAGGCCCTAAGAGGAAGGGAGAAACATAACCCAAAAAGAAAATGAGAAAACCATTAAAGATCAGTTTTAAGACAACCAATTTTCTAACACGCAACTGGTTAAGGCTAAATGAGTTCCTGTAAACCCTCTAATGTTTGCCTATTGAGAATAACTTTTGGGAAATGCATCATTGATGAGAAAACAGCAATCAAGTCATATTCAATGATAGGAATGATAAAAATACCTAAATAAAGTTAGGCAAGAAGAGATCCATGAAGATTGATAAAAAGAAACAGCAGGAATTGGTGTTACCAATATTTGAACTTTTTAAGTACACAGAGCCAGATCAAGAAAAAATTAAAATTTTATTGGTCGTCAAATAGTGGCAACAAGCACAACCTTACAGCTTTGCTTCCTGTGATTTTTGTTTCTTTTCATTTACTTTCTCACCCATAAGAGGCATTTTCTTAGCTACATCAATATCATATCCTCCTTAAAAGAGGGGGGGAACAGATCCATGTTGTCTAAAACTGGACTGTACTTCCTTTTCTGGCAGCAATAAGTACAATTTATGCTAACTTGGTCATGAATTGATACATACCTTTTTCTTGTACTCATCATTTACAGGCGACATATAACCTCCAATGACACAAAATCCTTCCGATTTTAAAACATCTCTTGCCAACTCTGAGCACAAAACAAGAAAATTTGTATAGCATAAATGAAAATTAATTAGTTTCACGAATCAACTTCAGAAGCATACATCTTCCTATTTACAACACACAAAGCATGACTCATCTCTAGTAGAAATAGGTTCACGTTACTATTTATAACAATTAATTCCACCTGCCAAACAAACAAAAAAGAAAAAGTAGAATGCCTAAAAATTGAAAGATAACGTTGAGAAAAGACCATGTAAATAAGATTAGAAGCATCATTGGGGTTCATGAAGCTACTGACCAAAACAACGTAAGTGCATATACGTAGGAGGATTGAAGCTTCCAGTTGATACAAGAACTACATGAATTTTTCCCCTGCAGGAGAGAGGAAGATGTATAACAAGAAATGAGAAGGGACTTCTGTCCTAGCAGATACGCAAATACTAATAACAAAACAAATGGGTGTTTGATTACTCATATGCTACTTTGAGAATCAAGATTATCTCAAAAAAGAAAACAAGGGAAAAAAAATGGAATTGAAGCTCTTCTAGCTATAAAATACGAATAAATATTAAATCATTAAGTTAAATTCTATGCCCTACATTTTGCTGACTTTTGTCAAAAAGGAAAAAGAAAATTTATGCTTAATACAATGTCAACAATCAGTGTTAAAAAAATATTTCAGTAGTAAGTGAAGAACTCTAGAAAGTGATAACAGGCTAAAGGTTTACTTGGCTTCTGAACTTGAATCTTCACCTTGATTCATACAGTTGGAAAGTATTTTATCAAGCGGCAAAGCTACATTTGTATTACCGATAAAATAATTTTCTGTGGTATAATCCATAATCAAAGAAAGAAAGGCAAGAAGAATAAAGATTACAGAGGAGAGGAATACAAAAACATTAGAGAGCTATATATGAAAAGAAAGCATGCTTATTGATCAAATTTACCCGAATTTGGAGATGTCATTCTTCGGAAATCGCCCTTCAGACAAAGTCAGGAAAGTTAAAAAACTTTCTCTACGGGTCCTTTAGGCTCTCTTTCCTGTCCGGCATATTCATCATTATTTCCAATGTTCAAACATTGGAATTATCCAGAATGTAAACTTTCTCCAAAAAGTTCTATATTTAAAGCGTAATATAACAAATTACACCCATCCTAATTACTGAGCTGAAGTTTCAAAAACAAGGCTTGCCAATCTAGCAATGTAAACAAGATCTAACGCATAGCATCGCATGGTTTTTTCGATAATGAAATGAGTTTACAGCAAATGAGCAAATGAATAAAACTCATAAAAGGACGGTGAACGGAGGGTTAATATAGGGGTTCCCAAATTGAATAGTCTGAAATGATACAAGAAACTGCAAATGTGAAGTAAAAATGTCCCAAGATTTCCACCGTACTTACAGATGTGGCGGGATGCCGGGATCAGCGGGGGATGTGGCCGGACTAGCTTGCGCGGGGTGGATAGTTTGGGGAAAATGACCGTTCTTCTATTTATTTTTTGCTTTCTCGTGTGTTTTTCCTTTATTTATGGGTTAATTTCACATGTAGTCCTCAACCTTTTTTTCTATCAATTAGGTACATATTTCATCAAATCATTTATTTATTATTATTTCAGTCTCACAAAGATAGTCCAACTTTCCTTTTTCATTTATCTCAAAATATTCCACTTTGTTTTTAAAGGCGCAGTTGAAATTTAGGAGAGGGGGGCAAAAAAACTAGAACCAAGTTAACCGAACCGAAAAAATTGAAACCATTCGGGTTTTCCAGAAGAAATTGAAACCGAAAACCGAATAACTTTTTTCAGCAGTCTATAACCGAAAACCATTGGCTTATAGTAGAACTTAGTTTTGAGCCTATTTTTTCAAAATCTAGTACAACTTTTTAATAATTTGGTTACTATTTTTTAGTTTTAGTGTTGTTTTGTAATTTTATTACCATGTTTAGCTTCAATAATTTTTTCTATTAAAATATGTTTCAATTTTTTTATTTAGGAAAGCATAAATTTATTAAATACAAAAACCAAACAAAACCCGAAAGAAACCAAAATCATTCGGTTTTGAAATTAATAAGACCGAACCGAAACCAAAAACCGAATGCAAAATATCTTAGTTTTCTTATATGATCACATTTAATTTACATTGTTATAAATAAAATATAATTATTAAAGTAAAATAATTAATAAATGAAAACGCATAGTTGAAAAATGATCTTAAATTTTCTTTTTGAATGTCATTAAAATGTATATTTCTTAATCTTTATGAAAATAGAAATTGAACCGACTTTGTGTAAGCGATACAGTAGTAGTTGTTTTGTTGCGCATATCTAGATTGCTATCAGTTATGAATGTTATTCCAATGGTAACGCAATGGATGGATATACGTGGATAATCAATATCGCATTATATGAACAATTATGAACATCAAGACTTTCAATGCGTTCTGACCACCTAGTAGTCTTAGTGATTAATGAATGTAGCTCAATGATTGAAGATTATTCCAATCAAAATACTCCCTCCGGCCCCAGAAATAAAACATTTCTGTTGAAAAAGTAACATTTAAGATCAATTTCCTTTATGTACCATTTCTTTTATTTTTTTAATTTTTTTATTATTATAAAAAAATAACAATACTTATACATAAATTAAATATGGAGACTTGTCCAAAAAAAAATAATAAATAAATATGGAGACTAATGATAATAGTTAAGGGGCTAGGCTGAGGTACTGAGACTTAGAAGTCTCAAGTTAATTCTCATATATGGGGTATTTTCTATATTTTATTATAGTATGTATTTCCACGATATGTGTGTTTGTCTTGTTGATTTTCTTAGCGCTGCATTTCAAAAAGATAAATATCTACTCGCATTTGTTCTGCTATGATGCATATTTATAATTGTATTTTAAAAAAAAATGATAATAATTTGAGCGGTAAAGATCAACCCTTATCCAAACAATATCTTGGGATAGAATCTATCTTAATGTCTATCCTCGAAATTACCACAATATATTAAATTAAATATGAGTGACTTGCCAAGGAGGTAGTCCAATGGTCGGGCATATGACTTATTGAGGTCTTCACCTGAACTCGACTCACATCCTCCCCACACTTCTTCATTTGTGATTTAAAAAAAAAAAAAATTTTATGGGTATATAAGGAAACAAAAAATTAACTAAGAAATGTGGACTATAATAAGCTTATAAGAAAAGTGTTATAGTAGTTAGATTTCTCACGTTGTTTTTGACAAGAGGTCCTGAGTTTGAAACACACATGCCCTCCCCTCTCCTATATCTTCAATGTATTAAAAAAATAAATTAATTAAGAAAAGTGGACTATAATTAAGAAACATGTGAAATTAAAAGAAAAAAAGAAAAGAAAAGTGGACTACGTTTGCAAGAGGAAGAGAGTACAATATACGTATAAATACTAGAGGTGACACATGCTATGCGCTTGTTTTTGCTATCATTTTGTATATATTAGTATCCATAGTATCTTCTAGGTGCACCTTAAAGTAAATAATATATTAGTTTAACAAATAAATTCGATTCGGTAGCTACATATATAAAAGAATGAAAAAAATAAAAATCAACTAAATAATTGTATATAATTTCACTTGATAGTTGGTAATAGATGTTTCAAAATAGCAAACAAAATATAGAATCCATATATATATATATATATATTAATTAGAAGAACTAAGTCTCGGTACCTTTTGATTGAAATGGTTTTTAAGTTGACATGTTTATATTTTATGATAGCGAACCTTAAGACCTTTTATTCAACACTAATATTGTACCTTTCCACTTTAAAAAAAAGATTAAAAAAATATATCAAAAGAATAAAAAATAAAAAAAAAATTTTAAGTGAAAAAATAAATAAAAAATAAAATAAAGAAAGGGAAAAAGGGAGCTGGACGACCAAAGTATGAATAGTAGTGTCCAACTCCCTCTTTTAATATAAGTTAAAAAATAAACAAAAACTTTTAAGTGAAAAATTAAAAAATAAAATAAAGAAAGGGAAAAAGGGAGCTGGGCGACCAAAATATGAATAGTGTTGTCCAACTCCCTCTTTTAATATAGGTTAGATAGATAGAAGTGTTTGAAGTCTGTTTTCTTATTATTATTATTATTATTATTATACTTGTTAATTGGACAACTTTATAAACAAGCATTTTATAACTATGTATATTACATCCGCACAATTGGTTTTACCTCGACCGTTACAAGGAGAGTCAAACATGAAAATTATAAATAAATTATTATTAGTTAAAAAAAACAAACTGGTAAGGTAAGTTACGTCTGTACAAGTTTCCGTGCAATAACGTAGGACTAACCTGGGAAACTTAAGGATGCATGCAGTTACCCATCTTGTGCTGCTACGTGGAAGAAGAAACGTGCTTTCTTGGTACAGGTACACCTGTTATGCATACCTTCTATTTCAATGGCGGCATCAATTACTTATCTTGAACCTAGTCACCTTACATTTTACATATATACGAGGTGACTTCCATAATCTCCACCCAGATCAATTGAAGAAAACAACATGGGTGTTTTGGACAAAATATCATACTACTTTGAATCAGCTTCCTCCTCCTGGAGTGACCGCAAGAAGTTCAAGAAACTCAAAAGGAAGCCTCTTCAGGTATAGTATTATATATTATGCAAAAATTAAACACAATCTGATTCTGTTATGGAACCAAAGAGAAGAAGAGACCCTACATGTTAATTGCTAATAATTTGATGAAGTTGTGATTAATAATAATAATAATTAATAATCTGCAGACAGTGGAAATAAGGATGAAAATGGACTGTGAAGGGTGCGAGAGGAGAGTGAGAAAGTCCGTGGAAGGGATGAAAGGGGTGACACAAGTGGAAGTTGATCCAAAGCAGCAAAAACTGACTGTTATTGGACATGTTGATCCGGATAAAGTCTTGCGCAGAGTCCGCCATCGTACCAAGAAGAAGGTTGAAATGTGGCCTTTCCTGCCTTACGACATCGTCCCGCATCCCTATGCGCCCGGCGTCTACGACAGGAAGGCGCCCACCGGCTATGTGCGTAATGTGTACAACAAGCCCGAGGCTTCCAGCCTTGAGCGGGCCTCATCAGCTGAAGTTAGGTATACCACTGCCTTCAGCGACGATAATCCTAATGCTTGTGCCGTTATGTAATAACGGATGTTTAGTACGGTATACTAATAATAATTAAGTAAAAGCTTGCTAGCTAGTGAGTTGTTTTCTGTACACACTCTGGCACTTGACTGTTTATTGTAAATTTGGTGCTATTATGTCATTATTATTTTTAGTTTACAATAACAATTTCTATACCTACTCCAGTTGAATACATACATATATATATATATATATGCTACTGTGTCTAGGTGACGATATATTCTTGAGTGGCCTCCCACATTCAGTGGATTCCTCAGGTCACGTTTTTAAAAATCAATCTAATCTGCAAAAGAATATTGGATATAAGATCAACTTCAGATTCTAGTGGAGAATAAGTGGATCACCTCTAACCAAGTAGTATAATATATTGAAAGAATTTCCTAATAGAATGACAGGAATATTTTAACCAATTAAATGTAGTTGCAGGCACAACGGGAAAACAGTAGTCTGAGCCGGTTATAACAATGATATTCATCGACCCTGCTCAGTCGAACATTAACCATAAGAGCAATGCCAAAACATGACCATTGACAGCTAAAATAACATTAGACAGTGTTGCAAGTTGAATGTGTTCTAAGAGGAATTTTGATTGTTGAATACATAAAAAGAGAGAACGAAGAAGAACGCCAACAATTTGATATGAAAAGCTATGAAGTAGCTACTACGTACAAAAGTGACGGAAACCAAGTCACCAACAATTTAACATGGAAGGGGGCCCCCCCTTCCTCTGAGACTAAGGAAGATAAAGCCGAAGAATACAATTATGGATGCCCGGTGGTATTCTCACAATATAGAGCAAGCTTTTTTACCCTTTCCCTTCTTTTTCTTCTGCTTAGGTGGCTGGAGCACGACCCTAATTGCAGCATCGAAAACAGCTTTCACGTTCTGCAGTGAGCATAGAAGCATTTTTTTTTTTTTTTCAATTTACGGCTCATCTCTTATGACGTCTCCTAGGAGATTTAAGGAAGGGGGAAAACCGTAGATTTTTCAAAGTACAAACCTGCTGTGTTTTCGCACTACATTCAATATATGCAGGTGCACCGATCGTTTTCTTAAGCTCTTCTCCCTGCAAATTGGAAGAGGCAAAGATGAAGCTGTTGAAGCATAAGAATGAAAGCAAACAAGTCTTTTTTCTATCGAACATCATAACATGTAGCAATTGGACTTCACCTGAGCTGTAGTGATTGGTACAGCACCAGGATGGTCGACAAAGAACTGTTTGTCATCTCGAAGATCTGAATGCAGAAGATAGAAACATCATGTTAGGAAAATCGTAACAGCATGCTCTTTAGATCTTTCAAAAGGACAGTGGATTTCGTAGGGAACAATCAGTATAATATCACATAAAAAAGGGAAGAATCATAATGAACAAAAAACCAGTCTGCAATGCATTTGCACAACCTAATGCACTTGCTAGCTATCTACTATATAGACGTATAGCTCCCTCTTTAAATGTGTAACTAGAAAACCTCTCCATTACTAAAGCTACTGAACACTCTTGTTGTGATGGGGTTCTTAGGGGGCAGGGCGAGACTTGGAACAATTCCAACTATAGAATGGGATGGTTCAGTGGACAGAAAACGGATTCACTCAAATAACTCACCAAGTTTTGTTCCAACAAGAACTATAGGGACTCCAGGAGCATAATGCTTCAACTCAGGAATCCACTGAAAAGAAAGCAGCAGACAGTCATCAAACCAGAATAAACTATTGCAAATTCTAGTAAGTAACTGGACAAAAAATTGACATATTTTTGTACAGTCAACAATTCTCACCTTCTTGGAAACATTTTCATAGCTTGCCTTGCTGATGAGAGAAAATGCCAAAATGAAAACATCAGCTCCACGATAACTCAGAGGTCTTAATCTGTTATAGTCCTCTTGTCCTGTTTCAAGTAAAAGGTTCATAAGTTTATTCCCTGAGATATATGCATAAAGATGTAATTTTGCACACAGCAAAGGATTCACAGCTTTGAAAATCGACAGTACAGAAATTATGCAGAAGACTTTCATTGTTTACCAGCAGTATCCCAGAGGCCTAGGTTAACAGTGCTTCCGTTGACGACCACATTTGCACTAAAATTATCAAATACAGTAGGTACATAATCCTGTTTCATTTAAAATATAAAACAAAAATAGTTAAAATTGGTATTCATCTGGGAGAAAATAAGAATTGACCAATTCAGATGTAACAATAAATAGCGAAACTACGACAAATGTTCAAAATACAGGCTTTGATAGCGTTACAACCAGTTAAAAATGCAGTCTTAAAGCATGATAATCACCAGAGAAGAGCCCTATGAACAGGATGGAAAATGTTATAGTTGTTTCACGGCTACAAAATTGAAAACAGGACAAGAAAGATTAAAAAGATTGTATTGGAAATCAAACAAATACATAATTCTTCAACTTCAAACGTCACCAGTATCAATACAATGACGATGGATCATATATTTCCATATTAGAAATTGAACAGAATATTCGTCGTAGTAAATTAGTTCATTCCATACATAGGGTAGGGGCTTGTCTAGATGAGTTTTTTCTTCCTTTTTTTGTTGGTTTACAGGTTGAGAAAAGTATTAAACATATCTTTGTTCCGAGTTGCCATTTTATATTGTAGGACAAGAAAACAGAAGAAGAGGACATTTTCAGCAGATATTGGAAGTTTAGCCAAAATTAATCATAAACAAGTCCGCAGACAGCATAGTTCCACATAAAACCAAATGTAATTTGAATAGAAGTTCTTGAAATCTTCTAAACGAAATAAAACATCTAGAAATTCTTCTGGCTATTTTGACTTTTTTTTTTCTTGCAATACTCTTTGGAAATTCTTCCAAGAGTCAGAAAATTTGTTCAAACCATCAATGAAAGAAAAATTCATCTCGATCCCAAAAGAGAAAACAATCTCCGACCCAAACACTTGAAAAAAGGGCCAAGAATCATAATGTAGCAGTCGGTTTCAACAATTCCCAACTACAAGCATTAGCCTAAAAATACCAACTTTCTAATATCACGAAACAGAGACCAAAAATCCATTACAAGAATTAAGAAATGAAGATGAAGAGAACCAACCGTAGGGAAGGTATTGCTAGTGTAGGAAATCAAAAGACAAGTCTTGCCAACCGCACCATCGCCAACAGTGACACACTTTATGAATCTCGAAGCGCTCATTTTTTAATTCCCAAAAACTTCCGCTCTCAGATCTTCTCCAGAAGACCTGATCAACTACCAAATTCAACACAATACCCCCCCCCCCCCCGACAATGCAGTACCACAGTTCTTCTGCTTTTCTCCTTCAATTAAACACAATTCAAACCTGTAAAGAACAGATACAAAGAAACCAAACTTCTCCTTAGCGAAACCCTAACCCTAATTGGAAAACTGGGTTTTTGATCCCAAAAGAGAAAGAAGACGAAGAAGAACAGGAATTCGGTTGGAAGAGAAAACGGAGGAGCGTGATGTAGTGAGAGAGAGAAATTTATTCATGTAATGAAAATGTATGCACGCATGTGCCATGAATGAATTAATTGGTACCAACCTATTTAGCCGGGAAATAATGCCGCTGAAGCGTTCTCTTTCGCCAGTGAGGTTGTCCTTTTTTGAGTTTTTCTTAATAATATTCTTATCTTCTTCTCTTCTGACTATCCTGTTGCATTTTTATATATGTTGATTGTATCATCATCAATGTAATAACTTCTTTTAGCTATTCTGTTGCCAGTTAACTCCTCAATACTCAAATGTATGAATGATTCCTTCATGAAGATTGTAATATCACAGAGAAACATGATTGGTGAGTCTTTATTAGAGACATATAGAATCACAGATTCCTTTTTGGTAGTGTAGACTGTAGAGTGAAAAATAATGAGGGATCTTGACTTGGAATCTGGCACTCGTAATTTGTCAAGTCTCTTTATTGTATTTTGTAATTTCTGTTTTATTCCCGATTTACAAACTATTTTTGGTTAAAAATAAAAGCTCGATTATTGTGGCATGTAAAATCGTTCACGCCTCAAAAGATCGTATCTCTAGCTAGCCTCACACGCAACTAGTGGGTAGAAGCTTGCTCTGATCATCCTTAAGTGTATAGCACAGTGCCGCAAGGGGAGCTTCACTCTCACAGGTGGAAGAAGCCAATTGCTGGGATTGTTAAAATTAACGCCGATGAGGCTATTTTCTCTCAACAGAATCTTGTGGGTTTTGGCTTGATAATGCTCGACTCTGAAAGTTCCTTCCTAGGGGCGAAGAAAGTAAAAAATGGAAGGCATTTTCGAGGCAAAAATGGCAGGAAGTCTTAGGCGTTTGCGAAGCTTTGAAATGGGTAAACGAAAGAAGTGTTAATGAAGCTATCATGGAAATTGATACCTGATTTTTCTCTATTTGACTTGATTGTCGATGATTGTAAAGAATTCTCCATTGAAAACTTTAGAGTTGAATTCTCTTGGGAGAACCAGGCTGCTCATATTTCTGCTAGAGCAGCTGGTTCTTTGTCAAGTCCAAATACAGTGTTTTGAATCCCTCCTACTATCATTCATAATGTACTTTCTTTAGAAGCAAATAATGAATAAAAAAAAGAAAGAAAAAAGAAAGAAATAAATTTTTGAGCATGAGTGGTTAAGTTTGTAATAAGCCCGGTCAAATGTGTCAATAAGAGTGGTATGACCAAATTCTTTTCTAAAATAGAATGGATTTGTTATTTTTTAAAGGCGATTATGGATTCCTTTTGATTTTGGGTCTCCGACGATCGCCTGATCATCTGCCTCGTGCTAGAATTGGCTATGATATGTGTCATTTTTTCACTTAATTAAAATTAATGCAATCTTGTTTTGGTATAAAATGAAGATAAATACTTCAATGAGAAGATATTAGCCAGGTAAAACATAAGAAAATGTAAACTAATTAGTTAATTTAAAAATTGCATACTGGTTATGGTAAAATTAAAGCCTATTTACTTGGACCAAATGAAATATAGGCAAGAAAAGAATTAGAGGAAAGTTAGGAAATCATAAGACTAATCTCAGCCACGTAAAAGAACTGGAATTCCATTACTAATTCAATCACTTATAAAATGAATCAAAGTAATTTTTTCAGATAAACAATTAAAATTTATTTCTTCTTCAGTATCCCAACCTGATGCATCATTTAGCAGTTAAAAGTAATCTGGTTGATAGAAATGCAGAGGCAAACAAACCAGGTGGTTTTAAAGGCAATGATCCGACCCCTCTTTGTCCGAAGCCTCGTCGGCCAGGAACGGCCTTGCCGGATTATCTTAATCCCCTTAAATGCAGCAAGAACAGGTTTGATTAATGCTTATAAGTCCAAGAATCACTTATTTTTTCTTTGGTCATTCTAAGTGTGTTTCTCTTGAAATTCATTTGTTTGTTTCTTTTTGTTATAATCAGTAAACCAAATTCTGAAGTCAGAAATGGAGTTCCCTACATGCTTGCTGAAAAGGTTAATTTTCTTTTATTCCGATGTTATTTATTCATTTGTTTGTTCTCTCAAATGCTCTGTTTTGGACATCACATGTACTAATTTTTACGTCGATGTTTGATTTTATAGACAACAAACGGACGAGGATGCATGTGCATCGGGTGCGCGCCTTCATTTTACTCAGGATCTCCACCGGGTAGAACCGATAACCCTCTTGTTCATGATGTGCGATTTTTACATCAAATGGAGGTCTTTTCGTCATTTACACGAATAGAATCGCCATCTAATAAATTTGAATTCAGTAGCTCTACTTCTCTGTCACGAGTTTGAGACTCGAGAAATAGTAAAGTATTAGATATCATTAATTCAAACAACCTCTTCGAGGTTCTTTCGTTGTTTCCGTATTTAGCGTTAATGTAGTCCAGGTGTAAGTTTGTAGTTAGTTACAAGGAGATTAAGGAGCATAATGTATTTTTTTTGTGTATAGAGCATAGTTTTTGTCTATTTGGGAATGTAAGAAATTAGGGCAAAATTTTTTTAGAGTCATCAAGCTTATTCTTCACTTTCACATCAGTAACTGAGGTTTATCTTTGTAACATGATGCTTTGGTGTTTTGAAGAGTCTGCCTCCTATGTATCATTCTCATCTCAGTTTATAGTTAAGTTTTGAATTTTTTTTCTGGCATGTTTAATTTAACAGTTTTGGAGTATTTGGTATTCGGAATTGAGTATTTTGGAATTTATGTACTTACTTGTGACGTTCTTTCGTCTCTAACGTATGTTGAATATTGATATGGCCATATCGTGAAAATTATGGAAGCGTGGAGCTTAGAGCTTCTATTTCATTCACTTTCTCATACTTGAAAAACAGAATGCTACCAAGACGATTTATGTTGAAGTATCTTTTCATTTATGAAACCAACATATACTGGAATACACAAAATCAATGAAAAAGGACATAAGATAGTTGCTACAAAACACATTACCCCTTTAAAATCTAAAATACTCCCTCCTTCCCATAATGATAGTTTGGTGATTATTTTCACATATATTAAGAAACAATGGTCAATATGGTTGAAATATTAAATTTTACCTATAACTTTTCATATATACTCTTATTTCTATTTAATTATTTGAAAATACTCACAATGCACAGGTAGCTGATATGGAGTAACATGTGTGTAAATGAAAATGAAAAATTAAATACATATTTACTATGGTAAAGAATCAACACACAAAACTACTTCAAAAAAATATAAGTAAATAACAAGAGTTGAGAAAGATTAAGAAAACATAAAGGGAAAGTTAGAAAATTTGGCAAGTCAAGACATTTTTTCTCTTCAACCTATTATTACGTCTCTTGCACTCTCTCCATAAATCATCTCATTCTTGGGGTAAGATGTCATATAATTGTTGTTTAAATATTGAATTTATCTAAGCGGCAATGTACGTGTACGTGTCAAACACACACTTTCACGTAAATGAAATTCAAAATATAAACAGTAGCATAACACTCGTTATAATTAGTTATCAAACTAGTTATCAAACGGATCTATAGGAGTTGACATACGGGCAACATGCTTCATGGACAAGTAAAGATATGTATGGACCGGATGGGACAAGTAGGAATTAGCTGAAAATCAGAAACCATTGTGATTCAGAAATGATATATAACATGTTAAGTATGAGTTCATATGACACTATATTATAAGTTAAATTATGTGAGATAATAAATTAAATTAACTGGCTCATGAGCACTTGTTTTTAATTTCAGTTGTCATTTAATACCATGTATCGCAGCCACATAAATTGATCGTGCTACATGCCACATGGCATAATTCTTTGTGTAGCACAACTAAGTATCATTAAATATGTGATTGTGATTCGTGCTATATATCACATGGCATAATTCTTTGTATAACAAATGTGAGTATTGTTAAATATATGAATGTGATTGGTCGTGATACATGCTACATGACATAATTCTCTGTATAGTACAGAAGTTTTGATCTAATACCATATATTATATCATCATATAGTATCATATGACCATGTGGCGTACATCGAGACTCGCTATAAGAAAAACCACAACTATGCAATACACGCTATATGTTCATATGGAATCGGAATCATAAGATGCCATACATATTGTTTTATTTTTTTATTTTTTGATTAGCATCAAGTATCTCAACTTACGCGAGACTAATCATGGGCAGCCAGGACCCTGTCCCTGGAACCCTAAAGGAGGTAAATTGCAAGATATGTTTCGAATAGACTCTAGTTCCCCCAGCAGACTATACACTTATACGCACAATGAGCCTTCTGCCACACCTCATGTACTATAAGTTGATAATTGAATCCATATACGTTCAGTGGGTTTCAAACGTCCCACCACGCTGTTAGAAGCGAGCCTTTGCGTTGATTTTCCATCCAAACAAGTTGTGCCCAGGGCATGTTTTATGTTATTTTTAGTAGTACAGGTTGATATCGTTAAACACGTGAATGTAGTTTATTTTAGCAAATGCTAATTTTTTTCAAATAACCATGCGCCCCAACCCCCACCCCCCCACCCCAACTCCCAACACTCTGGCCAATGCCTACTCGTGAAAATTTATCCGGTAATTTCCAGTTTTTCTAACCGAAACAAAAGAACCCATTAACTTCCTTTTCCGACTCATTAATTCTTTGAATGATTTTGTATTGAGTTCAAGATTGAGTAATCTCTGATTCAAAACCCTATTTCTCCACGAATGTCTTTGCTAAATCCCCATGGACAGTCGAAATATGTCCTCCATTTTCATTATCTTGCTGATTGCGTTCTCGCTTTGGCTATTCCAATTCTCAAATGCCCGGATTTTCACTCTGGAAATGCACCACCGCTTCTCTGAACCAGTCAAGAAATGGTCCCAACTGACCGGAAAT